>JAOTOL010001054.1:0-62500 GCA_034440575.1 Imbricaverruca yamaguchii | reverse complement strand
GGCGCAATCGGCTTCGCAAAGAAGCGAGTGAAGTACATTAATACAGCATGGAAATGCTTAGAGGTACACAATGACAAAAAGTTGATTTTTTTATGGATGTGTAGGGATTAACATGCAAAGTTACATCAATCGCATGCCAGTCATTTTCATTTGTGAGAGCATTCCAGTCGACCGAGTTTGGTTCCATCAACCTGTCATGAACTTCACCTGACTTGACCTCGCCGAGCGAACATGCCGTGAAACTATGTTTCTGTGTCAATGTATTTTTCAGCCTGCCATCGTGTTGTGATGTCAGCTGTTTCCGGGTGGGCGTTTGTGGTGTTAGATATTTGTGTTGCGTTTTTTTTTTGGTGGGGGTGAATGAGGAGCATCGTGGTGAGGATAAGAGGGAGCGAAGAAGAATAAAGCTGGCTTGTTAAGGTGTGTCGAGCTAGAGCTGAGATGTCTTGCTCGCGTGCGCGTGGCGCGTGACTCGGAAACGGTTGCCACGACGATGTTGACAATTGTGTCAATACTGAGGTGTTGGTTTGGTGTCAATCGGTCCATTGGTTGTCAAGATATTGCGGTCTGAATCGGGTCGATGGGGAGCGCTAAAATTGGTGATTTCCGAACGCAAAATATCAGGTATGTGTGCTATTCCTATGGGCGACCGGTCAGTCACCGGATACCCGTTCTCTCAGGACTTCAGTGACGTGCACGTGCAACATGTTGACCCGACCGCAACGAAATTGTGCCAGGCGGATAGCCAACATTTGGAGCTTTCACGTGATGTCAGCCATATCTCGTTACCTGTGATGTGAGCCGTGCCACACGCCACAAACTGCGCTGGAAAACGGAACTATTGCGTCGGGCTCAATCTCCGGACGGCGACGGGACAGTTCGTAGGTGACAGGCTTACCACGGCAATGCTAAAACCTATGGACTTTATCACAAGTGTTAGAGGTTTTCAGCCCCCCTGTCCCCTCGATCATAGCTACTAAATTGTTTCTGTGCGCTTCTGATACATGCACTGAAACAAGATGAGTACGTATTTGTCTGGATGGCTAGGAAATGCAAATTGACTGGGTATGTTAAGAGGCAAAACAGCCTGATGCTAAACACCATGCACAATGATGATATCGTACCGTAAGTTGTCACCATAACCGGAGATATTTTTGAAATATCTGTCACCCACGCTCGTGGCCGAGTAGCCGGTTATTCTTTCACTTCTGCAGCTCCCGCCCACTCTCGCCCTGTCGCTCGCTCGCCCGTCTTGTCAGTGATTTCTCGACTTCGTCAATTTTTGGAGGTGGGCTTTCAATTACTTTGGAAGAGGCCAGGGCGCGGATTGCGTACAGCTGTCACGCACGCAGCAAACATACTGAACTACAATAGACGCAGTTGTTCGCCGTACCTGCGGACTATCCCGTAGAGAAGTTCACACACAGTGGAGATGTTCTCGCATATCACGCAGGTGTGCTCATACACACGGGGGAAGTTCACGCAATCAATGGACCTACTTTCGCGTGATCGGTAGGCATTCAGATTTAATTATTGCATGGTAACAGATAGGCTTGATCATTCGGCATAATTGCGCATGCTTGCAGTAATGTAAACACCCACAACACCCACAACACCCATAACACCCACTACACCCACAACACCCACAACACTCACAACACCCACAACACTCACAACACCCACAACACTCACAACACTCAACACCAACAACACCCACAACATCCACAACACTCAACACCCACAACACCCACAACATCCACAAAACCCACAACACTCAACACCCACAACACTCACAACACCCACAACACTCAACACCCACAACACTCACAACACCCACAACACCCACAACACTCACAACACCCACGACACCCACAATACTCAACACCCACACCACCCACGACACCCACAACACCCAACACCCACAACACCCACAACACCCACAACACCCACAACACCCACACCACCCACGACACCCACAACACCCACAACACCCACATCGCGTGTATGGATGAATTATAGCGCGTGCGTTCATGTGCACAGCTTTAGTAGTAGAAGTTCCCCAGTAATCTTTTCTGGACAAGATGCCCTGCCGCCTTTAGGAAGTCGATCGTCCGTTTGGGACGCGTCCAGAGATTCTCGAGCTCCAAGTCAGTTCCAAGAGTGGACACGCTCCGCACGATAAGCAAGTATCTGTCCAGCGGGCGTGATCTCGCGCACCAAATACACATACTCTCACACCCGCACACGCACATCAATAGCCGCCCTGATCTCACATACGCACACACACATTAGCACGTACCTTCATGAAGAAGGCATCCAGACTTCCGGTGGACCCTACAACAACGCTAACGGCATCAGCAAAGGCATCAGCAACGCCCCCACCCCCTAGGAGCCTACGGAGTAACACCAGCAGGGCATGGTTAAATAATTATTGTCACTGCATTAAATATATATATATATATATATATATATATATATATGTGTGTGTGTGTATATGTTCATAACAATAATTCCATATAATAATTCCATATAGTAGCAGGAGCAGCGGGAGCATGGGTGAGTCGATAAAACCAACATCCATGAGGAGGTGTGAGTGCCCATACCTTTATCTGCCAGGCCAAAGAAGGTAGGACTTGTTTTGTGCATGCAATTTCAGTTTTTCCCAAAGAAAAAAATCGACCGAACAATACTGCAGAGATGCCACGTTCGCGGCTCCAGTATCTTCGCACAGGGCTTTAAGCAACACGTTTCAGGGTCCATTTACACACGATTGCAATGACGTCTTGGAACACCAGACCACCTGTGCTGCCTGGAACAAGTCTGTGTGCCGGGTCCTCATGTTCCTCATGCTCCGCATGTTCCTGTCGAACGCTGCGCTATGACACGCGAGAAACGCGCAACGGAAATGCCATTTATTACGCAGACATGGCATTGTATGAATCAATTTGTGCTGCAAACATATGAAGATCTCGTGTCAACATGTTTGGTCATGAACCTATGACATAAGAGGGAACATGTCTGGACCTTTTTCGGAATAATCGCGAATTGACGACGACTTATATCACTAATTACCCCTACATCACCAGGGATACGTGTGATAGAACAATTGACAAGTCAGCTAAACTCTCTATATAGGACATTGACCTGATCTAAGTTTCCCAGGTTCATAACCTAACTCGACGTCAGATAACCCTTCTCGCATTAAGGGTACTATGGGGTTGAATTGAACTCTACCATGAATGTGACGCCATGTGCTACCCAGGATAAATTAATGCATTATCTAATAACAGAATTCAAATTACATTTTCGGGCACTATTTCAGAAACCCATAAAACGAGCGCAACACTTTGTCCTCATCGGACAACTTACCTACGAGTCTAAGCGCAACACGTCGCCATGGCTAGTATTCAAAGATTCAAAGATTCAAAGATGCTGAGGAACACTGGTGGACATGTGAACCACACATCGGTTACGGCCTTCACACAGGCAAGTTACCGGACTTCAGGTCACATCCGGACACACACCCCAACCGGACTTCAGGTCACATCTGGACACACCCAAACCTGACGCTAGGTCATACCGGGACACCCCAACCGAACTTCAGGTCATATCCAGACACCAATCCGGACGCCAGGTCACATCGGGACACCCCAACCGGACTTCAGGTCACATCCAGACACCAATCCGGACGCCAGGTCACATCGGGACACCCCAACCGGACTTCAGGTCACATCCAGACACATCCCATCCGGACGCCAGGTCACATCGGGACACCCCAACCGGATTTCAGGTCCCATCCGGACACCCCCATCCGGACGCCAGTTCACATCGGGACACCCCAACCGGACTTCAGGTCCCATCCGGACACCCCCATCCGGACGCCAGGTCACATCGGAACACCCCAGCCGGACTTCAGGTCATATCCGGACACATCCCATCCGGACGCCAGGTCACATCCAGCCGGCCGGTCCGGGGCTTCAGTCACATTGTTTGGTATGTGCTACCTATTGCACTTGCACAAACTAAAGACGCGCCCATTGGCAGCCGACCGCAGACCCGCGCTGCCCCCAAGCTATCGACCCGTCAGCACTGGAGTGCGTACGACGCACTTCGAGTCACCCCTCCACGTCACATTCTGCACCGATGGTAATAGTCACACTTATAGTCTCGGTCGGCATATGCGCTCCGGTGCAACCTCAGACAAGGTGACGGAAGAACTGCCACAGTCGCCAGGGGTCACGCGAGTACGACTTGAACATTGTCTCGGTCTCCGGCTCGGACCAGTATCGGAGAACGTTCGTCTGCCATCGCTGGGCGATGTGGTGAGCAGTCGGCTGGCCCAGATGTAGTGTGGCCTGTAACTGAGCGGTCATCTCAGTCAGTGTTCGCTTCATTTCCCTGTCCTTGTACTGTTGGAACGACGGTACTTGCGGTGGTTCCCGGTACAACCCTGGCTGAGATATGGGGCGGACGCGCCAACCAGGGACGCTCTCGTCCAGGGCCCGCACCAGCAGCGATGGGTTGGCTACCAGCTGGGCGAGGCCGCGCGGGGTGTTCAGCTCCGCCGACAGACCGGCCGGCCGCTCCGACGGTGGCCGAGCGAGCTGTCTGTCCCACCAGGCGAACACGGCCGGTGGGTCCGGGAGCATCTCTCGGATGTCGTCCGGCGTGAGCAGCTCCATCAGAGGCGCCACGTCCCAGGTGGAGCCGCCCCCAGGGCACGGCGTCAGGCGTGCCCGGTCGGTCACAACGTCCGATGCCACGGTCATCGATTGCAACAGCCTTCCCTTCAAGCGGCCCACTGGACGCAGGATAGAACTGATGATCTGAAATATCTCCTTGGTAGTCGAGATGCGCAGCATCGTTGGAAGAATTAAGTGTACAACTTGTGCAGCATTTACGGCATGCTCGGCTTGAAAACATCCTACGGAGTGCACGATCAGCACCCGAGCCATGTATACGCGCAGTTGGTGCTCAGACAGCTGCACAGACGGAGACGACAGCACCAACTTGGCCATACCATCATGCATTCTCGTCTGCAGTATATCGCGCATAGCCAGCCGGGTCAAATCTGCCTGAAGGACACCGATTGTCTGCTGCATTGCTTTTAAATCCGCTGACGTGGCCTGCCGAAGCAGGTTGATATCCTCACGGAAGAAAGACGGCAGCCTGCGAGTGGTGACGGCTGCCTGGAGGTAGTCGAGGATGCGTCGCGCACATTGTGTGGCACCGCCCCATCTGCCGCGCGGTGTTTGCTGGCAAATCCAGAACAGAGAGGTCTTGATGAAGTAGGACTTGACCGTTCGTCCACTCGCTCCCAGTTGTGTCTTCGCGCGTTTGAGAAGAACAATCGCATATTTCTGATCGTATGGTAGATGCCGGGCGACCACCATCTCCGCCCTGGAGAAAGACAGTCGCCACTCGGTCTCCTCAGTGACGCTGCCCTTGCATCCTGTTGGAACTAGGTGCATGCCGTACCGCCAGATGTCCTCGCGTGCGGCAACCGGCAGCCAACCCAGCGACGTGGTCTTCGCGAAACTCTCACGGGACTGTTGCCATGGGACACGCAGACAAGCCACTATGTTCACCTCCAGCTCCGTGCGTGAATGAACCGTGACCGCTGGTCCGGTTAGCTCGATGGAGATGACTCCTGAATGGGTGACACGAAAGAAGTCGGCCATGAGTCGACGGACTGCTGCCGCCGAGAACGGCAGCAAATGGCCGTGGTCGCAGCCCGACCGCCGCGCCTGCAGCACCTGGACAAAGCCGGGGTTCTCCGTGGTTGTCAGCTTGAGCGACGGAACCGACGGGGAGCTGCCCATCTCGTGAGGAGCGTCCAGCATCCAGCCGACAGGGCCCAACTCGAGCATCACATCAATGTCGGACATGGACTGAACACAATCGGACCACCGGGTCCCTGTGAACCCCTCGGCGCTACTGCCCGTCGTTGAGCAGTTCTGTACAGACAGACTGCCGAACGGCGAGCACTCGCACTCGGCGGCGTCCGCCTGCAACGCCGCCAGCAACGGCGCCGCCGCCAACATGGCACGCATCGTCACACTGTCTCTTGCCGCATTTGATGCGAATTGAAAATATTCATTAAACATGGGCAGCCCCGGCATCATTACCTCGCTGCGGTCAATGAACAAGTCTGTGTGCTGTCCGCAGCGCCGCAGCATCACGCTGACGCGTGTGTCCACGTCTGGACCCATCCGGCGTCCGTGCGATCTGCTGTTGAACTACTGAACACGACACCGACCAATACAGTCTGGTCGCTAGCGCCGAATCACACCGGTCGAAGCCGCAGCACTCGCGCTCCAACACCAAATCATGCCGGCACGCCCAGACCAGTTGGAGGTCATGGATCCACGCAGGTGCGGCTACCTCTCCTGGCCGGCGATCACAGCCTCGTCTCCGGGACTCGCTGTCCGACTGCGCGGCTGTCGGGCCAGGGGTTGCTCTGCAACAACATCCTGTCGCGATGTGACTGTCTGCCGGCCAACTCTGCCGGCGCACGATAGCACATCGTGTCGCAGCGGCGAGCGTGTTGCAGCAACGCGACACTCCGATCGCGCCATTCCATGCAAGGGTGAGATACGAGAATGTCAGAGAAGGTTGAAGTTGAATTTCAAGTCAATACGCTTGGGCGCTAAATGACGTGGCAATCGGCGCGCCCTTAAGCCCAAAAAATCAATCAATCAATCAAATGAACACGCTATGTTGAGATTGTATGGGCGCTGTATGACCAATACAGTCAATGCGGCTGCAAGAGCAAATAGCTAACCAACCAACCAAGAAATGTTTTCACACACTTTTTTTTTCCTAATGTCGACCCCTGTTTCGTATGCAGTAGTCTATCCTATTTGGCTACACGCACTATTACAGGCTCGATTGCTATTGGGCTTTCCCATCGCCAACTATTCAAAAGTTAGGATAGCCAGCTTAGGAGTGCCTCAGGATGCCAATATACATGTCATTGCTTTCCACACCTACAGTTCACTATAACTATTTGCATCTTTTTATTTGTCTTTTTTGCAGATAGGCCACCACCAGTTATTAGTAGAAGTAGCCCCAGGAGCACCTCAGCTAGATAGCAAGCTAGTAACGCCAAGGCACTCCTGAGGCCACAAAGTGAAAAGTGTTATGAGGGGAAAAGTGTACATACATGTGCACTATCACACAAATCTGTGTGACAGTGTCTCAGCATATCCACACACATGAAACATTTATAACTAAACTTACTTCACATACATAAATACATGCACTCACACATACATACAAATATATATACATACAGATATACTAGCATGTACATACATAAGTATACACTGATACTTATGTATGTACTTATGATATTGATACTTATCTGATATCAACCTACATATATCCTCTCCTTTTTGTAATGCGAAATTGTTAATTTGACTAACCATTTAGCTTGAGATGTATAAGTCAATAAAATATGTTCTGATAACTATTTTTATATCTTCTTTCTTAATAGGTACATGATTACAGGACGGAAATTTTGTACCAATGATAGTATTCCAAGTCCTTGGTGCTATAAATGATATGGAATGAAGTCTATAGGTTTTTGATGAAAAAGGTACATGGAAATGTTCAGCATGCCTCAAGTTACTTGATGATGTGTATTTGAACATATTCATTACAGTGATTGGTAATGTTTGATTAAGAAATCTGTGAAGTAGTAGTATGTTCTGTTCTTGTACAATATGAGGGAACTTCAATATGTTATATTTTATAAATAGTTAATTTGTAGGATATGAATAGTGCTGATTATCTATGATTCGTAACGCCCTTTTTTGTATTTTAACAATTCTGTCTAATCATGTTGGAAAATTGCTTCCCCATATTAATGCACAATAATTGAAATATGGAACAATCGAAGTATTATATAAATATTTCAATTCACGACCTGTGATAAAGAATTTTGCTCTTCCCATTATTCCTAGATTTCTGCTAGTTTTTGCAGCAACATATGCTATGTTAAATTTCCATGTTAATTTTTCATCAACTATTACTCCAAGATATGTGATTTGCTGTTTCCTATGAACTATTTGAGAATTTATTGCTATATTTAAGTCAGCACAAGGCAGACTGGAGTAAATTTGGTAGTTTGTTTTGTTGACATTCAGTGATAATCTATTGGCCTGGAACCATTCAGTCATTCCTGATACAATGGCATTGACTTTAATTTGTAATTCCTCAATATTCGTAGCTTTGATCATGACAGCAGCATCATCAGCAAATAAATAGAATGTTCCATCTAAAGAAGTACCCAAATCATTAATGTATATCAGAAAGAGTAGTGGACCGAGGATGGAGCCTTGTGGAACTCCCATAATAATGCACTCTGCATCTGAGACTACATCATTAATTTTAGTTTGCTGATATCGATGTTTTAAATAAGAATGCAATATCATGAGCAGAGTTCCTGATATGCCAATATGTTGTATTTGTTTAAGTAAAATGTCCATGCTCACAGTATCCAAGGCTTTTTCAAGTCAATATAGAGGCCACATGTAAGTTCTTTCTTTTCCAAAGATGTTGTAATTTGGTCATACATGTGAGCAATAGGCATGTACGTGCTATGTTTTTTTCTAAATCCAAATTGGAGAGTGCTGAGTATATTATTCAGCTCTAGATAAGATAAAAGGTATGAATATGCCATTTTTTTCAAGAATTTTTGAAAATACTGATAGCATAGAAATTGGCCTATAATTTGTGAATTTGTTCAATTCTCCTGATTTAAATACGGGTATAACTATGGCTTGTTTTAGTTGCTTAGGAAACTCTCCACTTCTGAGACAGAGGTTAAAAAAGTGGGTGATTTGTGTCAGGATACTTTTATATGTCAATAAGAGAGTTTTTGTGCTGATGCCATCAGCCCCTCCTCCAACAGTGTTCAGTGACTTTATAATTGTTTAGACTTGGATTTCATTAGTATACATTTCTTCATCCCAATTAGCATAGTCATGCCCTGCAATGTATTCTATTGGGTCTTTGTTAGAAATAGTGATATTCCTTTCTAACTTGTAGCCAATGGTTGAAAAGAAATTGTGGAAGGCATTAGGAATTTGTCGTGTTTGATATTCATTGTCTTCTTCATCTAACATGGTTTCTTGGATTTTTTGCTTTGTACCATGTTTAATTATCAGCTCATGAAGTAGCTTCCAAGTTTTCTTTCCATTTGATTTGCTGCAATGAAAGGCATTTGAATAGTATAGCTTCTTTGCTTCTCTAAGTATTTTGATAAGTATGTTTCAAAATTGTTTATATTGGACTGAGTTATGTGGATTTGGATTTTTAATAAACTTCTGATACAGTTTGTTTTTTCGATTTATAGAACATAATATGCCAGAGCTAATCCAGGCTTTCATTGGGGTTTTCCTCCTACTTGGGCAAATCTTTTTTTGTAATAAGATGCATGCCATCTTTATATGTTGAGAGCAAATCATTACATGCTATATTTGGGTCATTGTGCCGATTAAAATTATTCAGTCTTGATACTAAATAGTCATTTAAGAGATGGATTCGATATGCAATCAAGTAGTATTTCTTGGTAAAATGTCGATGCTCAGTATTCAAAGACTAATTTGTCAGGGCAGTTAATATTACAAACACAAAATGAATTCTAACAGTGTTGGAAAAATTGTACTTTGGTCATGCATAGCAATATCATTTACGTGCTAGGATTGTTACTAGACTAAATGAAATAAAACATTGCTTGGTAGAGTGCTGATTATATTAGTCAAGCTCTAAAATAAGATAAAATTAATGAATATTTTCCATTTTTTCAATATGGTAATTTATTTGCAAAATACTTTATTTGATGAGATAAAATTCTTAGATTTGTGAATATTGTTCCATAATACTCCTGTTTAAACTTACGGGTATAACTGAGGGCTTGTTTCATAGCCTTGCTCAGGAATACTCTCCACAGACAGAGATTAAAAAAGTAGTGATTTCAGGATACTTTTATATGTCACATAAGAGTTTTTGTGCTACTGCCATGAGCCCCTCCATAGGCAACATGCTTCATGATGAGAGTATAATTGTTTCGACGATTTAGTAGTATACTTTTCATTCATCCCATATTAGCATAGTCATGCCCTAAAATTTAACCATATTAAGGGTCTTATGTTAGAAAATGGTGTTATTCCTTCCCTAAGCTTGTAGCCAATGGTGTGAAAATAAATCTGTTGAACGCATTAGGATATTTGTCTTAAACCATTCTGTATTGATATTTATTGTCTTGCATCTATAACATGGTTTTTTGTTTTTGAACTTTGTTACCATGTTTATTTATCACCTCATCAGGGGTAGTAGCTTCGCATCGAATTAAGTTTACATTTTGTCCATTTTATTTGCCTATTGAAGGCATTTGCAACTAGCATTGCTTCTTGGCTTCGCTAAGTACTTAACTTGCTAACATGTTTCGGACTTAGCAGTTACCTATATGATGACCTAGTTATTTGGATTTGGACTTTTAGCATAAAATGCTAACATTTGTTGATTTCGCAGTTCAATATGAACATAATATGTCACCAAGTTAGCTATTTTGGAATGCAGAAATGCTAAAAAATCATACTGCAAATTTGTACTCCACTACTAAAATGGACACTGTAATACTCCTTAGATTCCTACCTTACCTTGTCTCAGTTTTCTGTTTCACCTAATGAACCTGATTCCGATACCAGTATATTTTTTTCACCTTTTCTCATCTGGACCCAGACTGGGGTGTCACAAGGAAAGAAGAAAAGAGAGAAAGAAACATGTATACAACTCAATATGTCTGTAAGGCCCATTGATTTTTAAAAATTTCATTTCGGTTTTCATTTTATTCAAGTTACAAACCGAGTTACACGTGTTTCGTGCTTTTTTTAAAGCATTCAAACATTCAACAAACATTTCTTTTTTCCTTTTTGTCGCCATCTGGTTGAGCACAGATGGTGGCTGGTAAATAAATTGCATCTAAATAAAATGAGTAATGGATATGCCTTAGAATATAGTTTTCAGGAAGTGATTTGACAAACAAAGTGAAGTGCTATTCATAAATTTGGTTGCAGTTCTATGATTGCAAAACTGCATAATAGTTTTGGGATTATGTGATTGCGAAGCTGAATAATATAATATATCTTGCAGTTTTTCATATTATCATTACACATGCGCAGTGTTTGTAAGCGAGGAGTTTCATTGATGGGGTGTTCCAAGGTCGTATGCAGGAGTGCTGTTTATACCCATTCATAGTCGTAATTTGTTGGCTTTATAGTAAATTAGGCAGTTGCTAGGTATTGCCATGAAGTGCTCTGTTTTATTGTGTGGTATGTATAATTGATTTAATGAATGGTATCCCACTCAGGTAAATGGGCAAGTGGTCACCTGTTCAGGCTAACATGCTGAAGTGAACTTGCTAATGATCATGATTTGATTTGTAATATTTCTAGCCACACAGGCACCTAGGTAGGTAGGAGGTAATTGCAAACTAATGCAACTCTACCATAACAGCATGGTAGGATGTATGTAATAAGATTGTGAGAGATGACAGAACAGATGCTGAAAGAGAATAAGTTGGTAGGTAGGTAGGTAGCCACCCATCTGGGTAGTTGGTTGATTTGGAGATCCAGCCCACAGTCAACAGAACAACATCCAGATGGTGGATCTATCCAAGTGAGAAAGGATGCCATGGCTTTCATGGATGCAAATAGGCACATGCACATGCACAGTTGCACATACATGCACATACCTGCATACACAATTACATATACTTACATATCCACACCCAAGGGCACAGGGAATCAATTGCAGCTCATAAAGGTATAAAGGTGCATTTGCTAGGTTTATTTTTTTAAATGATGCAAATGCTGCTGTGTGGACCACTCAGTGCAATATCCAAAGGAGACTATCATGGAAATCAATGAGGATACATATGAAGGACCTCAGCACAGCAAATGAATGTAATGCTAATGGCCAGCTTTGGTGGGTTGGTACCATTGTGTACCCTCTGTGGACATATTGTGTATTATATGTCACTATGTGTATGAGCTTGTAATCACTTACAGCTCACTTGTAAGTTACTCCATAATTTCACAAGTATGCTGGAGTTTTGCACATGGCACCCCTAAGGCCTCAGATTAAAAGAGCTTCTTTGAAGCAAGTCAGCTTTTCAGCTTAGACTTCACCTTTCATTCACACTCACATTCACTCTCCATGGTCCCACGTCATACCAATAGCACCATGGCAGTATGAGCGGGAGCATAGTCAGGGGTGTCTAAATTGTTTTCAATGCATGTGAGTCTAAACTGTCATCCAAAAAAGCTGCCATGTCTCACATCATCTACATATGTTTAGTCCCACAACATGAACCCCGGTAAAGCATCCCCATGTAGATATAAATAAAAGAAATAATATAAATTTTCGGTGGTCCAGACAATGGATCTGCATTGTGGTATGCATATGCTACCCTCTCCATCTACTGCTCTGCAATTGATCCCCGCACCCTATTTCTTCCACCCCTTGCCCCACTCCTGGTTGTGCGTACAGTGAACTCTTCAAGATCCACCCTCTGGGATGTTCTGCCTCCTGTAGGTGATTCATCTTTATGGAAGGATCTTTGGGACTGATAGTGTGGTGCCGGCTTGGTTGGTGCATTTTCAGTTGCTTGTATAATTTCATGATATGCCAAGTTATGATGAATGTGGACATACCTCTGTTCTCTACTCTTTCGTGCCATTAACCTTCCATTTTTTTGTGTGATAGTTTATTATGAGTCCTTTCTCCCATAGGTCTCCTAATACCTGCATTTGTTTCGCCCATTTTGCAGTCAAATTTTCATGTACTATGATTTTGGTCTTGTAATCACCTGTCTGATTGAATTTTGAGTCATAAACAGCACTCCTGTCATCAAGGTCTTAGAATTTGACCAACACCCTCTTATTTTGTCTCAGACGGTGGCATGCTGAGATCGAACCTTTCAGTTCTACTCCAAGTTTCTCTTCTATGACTTTTTTCATGATTTCCCTTGTTTTTCCTGGTTCCTCATATGTGTCTGGTGGGGCAAATGGGAACCCACCCACACCAAGTATCAGAGAATCCTTCCATGTGTATTGTTCAAGTTCATCCATCTGATTGTTTGTGTCTACTAGTTCCTTTTTTAGTTGTTTGTTTTCCTCCTTTAACTGTTTCATCTCGTCTTTGATTTTTTTGCATTCTTCCTTGATATCCTGCATCCCCCTTCTAAGCTCCATTTCAATTTTTTGTATTCCCTCTTGTATCAATTTGTTTACATCATCCATGACAACCCAGTCCAGGTCCCCAATTTAATCTATATCACCGAGTAAGTTATCAATTGTGTTTATAATCCTAGTCTAGTTTTACCCACTAATTTACCAGTAGCAGCCCAAGCACAGAATCATAAATAAATAAAAAACGGAACAAAATAGTCTGTATCTATGCCTTGATATACCGGTGCGCCACTTATGCCCCGTATACTTATGCATCCGGACCGCTCGCCGTCACAGAGCCGAATCAAGCTAACAAATCCGGCCCCTGTCAATGTTCATTGGCAGCCGGCGACGTCATCTGGGCGCTGATTTGTGTTCAGCAGATTACCACGACAGCAAGAAATGGTACTTTTCCGCGTACGTTCCTGGCTAACAAGTATACGCGAGTGGTGCAAATTATACGCTATCTGGAAGGTTGTTTAATGGTATTTCGATAATCATGGGAGACTTTCACACGAATGTGTTAGTTATTGTGTAAAATGGTGTTAATTTAATTTAAGCGGGCCGAGCGACGCGGTGTTGCTAGCGCGTCGGTTTGCCGACTCGGAGGTAGCCGGTTCGAGCCTGGAGGCCGGCAGATTTCTGTGCGCGTCGTGGGAAGTTCTCCTGATAAGCGACAGTGAATTAAGACTGTTCACATGGGACGATCTTTTTCATAACGAGAAGGGAAATATTCTGCAATATTTAATATTCAGATATTCTGCAAGGCTGGGGTTCTGCCACCTTCAATTCATGGTTGGGCACTTCTTCTAATCAGCCAGGCATAGGAAATACGGAACACGTCACCGCTTATGGCAGTGTCCGGGCCCACAGTCCCTTCCTGACACGGGCAGTGGACCATCGGGGGTGGGACAGGAGACAGGATCCCCTGAATTTAATCATTTGTGGCACTACGGCAGTGCATTGCAAATATTGAGCTAGAAACTAACGGTTGCCATTTCCCCTCCCACCAGTACACGCCGACCAACATTAGTCCCTGCTCCTCGAGGTGTGCATATAATAACAGTACATGATTATCAAGGTGACAAAACCAACAATTGTGCATGCTGCCGAACAGTCAAATGATTGGACCCGAGCTGGAGTCAGAGCGATGCCAGTTCTAAGGTCGGCTCCACGCCTTTTACGATACACGGCGAACACACGCCACCAGGATTGCGACAAGCATTGCTTTGACAGAAGCAGACGTTTGCTAAAATATTTCGGTGACAATCCTGAACTTTCTGGAGTGCCGGCGCAAAATAAAAAAATCACGCTTTTCGTACCATGAACGCTCGATTTAGATTTGGCAACAACTTTGTGGAACCCGTAAGCGCTAAGACGGATTTTAGATGCCCGCATGAGGATTTCGGTTCGATTATTATGCATTGTCAAGGGCTTAACGCGGAACTTGGCAAGATTGGGGAAGCATCCCCGTTCATTCCCCACCGTGGCTTTGCCCATGTTCGCACACCGTTATTCGGCATTTTCAGTCGAAATGAATTGGCTGCGTCGCTGACGCAATGTGAATCAAACTTCTGTCATGCATGCAATATTGCAGGGGTAACAGCAATTTCGATGCCAGACCAGCTCGGAAGCAACTTTAATAACAGTTTAATTTGTGGTTGGAGTGAAAAATTACCATGTAATACCATACATTTTTTAAATTAAGTGTGTTCTATTATTAACTAAAGAAAATATTTTCCTTTCAAAATATGATTTCTTTATTCGCGTCGTGCAACCTGAAATGCCACCCCGGTAGCTCAGTTGGTTAGGGCGCTGGCCTGTGCTGGTCTCCCCTGTCCTGGCAACACAGGGTTCGAGTCGCTTCGCGCGCTTGCGTTTAGCCCCCGGCCGGGAGTGTGAGTTGGCAACTGGCCCGATAAGGCCGGGGACAAGCTACCGGGCGGCCGTGTCGGTGTTTTGACGGCACGTTCAACTTTCGATCAAAATTCTCCGGTTGAAAAGGAATTCGTGGATCGGGTGGCGGGGCGAGGGTTCACGCAACAAGCACTGCTTAGCAATAGAACCCTGGTTCCTAAAGCCACCCCAGCAACAACTGGGACTAAACTTTAAATTAAAAAAAAATCACTCATTTTGCAGTACAGCACGACATAAATACGGCAACAAAAGTTGTTTATCAATCAGACTTTAATACGAGGAGCATGCATCTGGAGAAGATGAGACTGCCAAGATTGAGGAAGGCCCTCACTCCCACTGCCCATTTCTCGGTTGTGTACTCTGTGGTGGAAGTGAATGTGCATTTTGGGCGCATGGACTGCGTTCGTCATTTTGCGCACATGAATATATATAGTCCGGCGCCCAACAGAGTGCGTATTAAAACGATATATTGAGGAAGCACAACGCAAGACTTATATTGGGAGAAGAAAACACATGAAGCAGAAAAAGAACCTTGGGTTCCTTACGACGCAATTAACTGCTAGGCCATATAGCGTCGCCAACTTCTCAAACCGATTGGTCGCGGGTGGACTCGGTAATTCCGCTGGTTGCGGGACTCGAACCCATAATCTTGCGGTCAAGAGCCCAACACCCTACGGACTAAGCTACCGCGGCTTCACCAAACGCGTGACATAAGAGGTTATCGGTAGCAGGTGCAGATAAGTCACGGTACTGAATGAGATTGCATTGCGGCAATACATTACAATACCTACGTACATTACGTAGATTGGCAGATCTGCCAGATTGCCAGGAGATTGCCAGATATGTACGTACATTACAGTACGTACATATCTGGCACCTTATAAAATCGGACGAACTGGCAAGAATAGATGGAACATCCTCATCGTGACATCTGTGGCTGAGAACAACTCGACATGCATACATACACAGACTACTCACGAGCACCGTAGTGGGACGATGAGTACGTGTAAACCTACAGGCTACGCTCTACCGACTTCACAAACACAGGCACATATCAGTTGTTGAGCTTGACATTCACTCGGTGCGACTGCAACACGCACGTTTAGTCTCGTGTAATATTTGTTTTTTGAATTATTTGAATTATTTGAAACTTTCAATGACCTTTGGATGTCTGCTGAGATCGTTGGATTCTTGGGCATGGTGAACACAAAACGCTGCATCCATCTCTCTGAATGTGTGGAAGAATTCCTCTGTGGGAACCGTGAGGCCGTTAATGCTTAGGAGGCGAGTCCAGAACGCTTCTCGTGGTTCATCTTCGGGATACGCAAATGGGTGCTCAGCGATCGGTCCGCTGGTTTCTTTCTGGCCATGGACCAGGCCATACATAATCCCCCACCGCCACGCTGAGCATTTAACATTCTTTCAATTCACATCATTATCTGATGTGATTTGAAGGAAGCTAATATTCATTTCTATGGGAAATGAAATCTCAGCAAATCGGCAGTTCAAGTTCATGTGCTGATGTAGAAAAAAGTAGTTTCACGAAAAAATAATATTAATATTATTCAACTAAGATTTTTCAAACACTAGGAAAAACACTAATGTTGACAATTACAGTACATGCTATCCCCCACGCCATAAGATATATGAGGTTATGTAAAGTGTGGGGAAAATATGGAATAATATGGAAAATATGGAAAGTGTGGGGAAATGGGATTTTTGGTGACTAACAAAGAACACTGATGTCAAACTACAAAAATATCCTAACTGAATCTAACCTAAACAACTGATGTTGGACCTTCTAAAACATACTCATGTTCGGTCATCTAAAACCTACTGATATTGTATGCTGGATGTTGAACGTGATTCACGAAGGAAATGGTAGATCCATTGTACCTTAATTACACACTCGCATCAATTGTGCACCGTAGTATATTAATTAACCTCGTGACATAGAAACTCAGTTAATGGACGCATACATTTGTATCCTAGGCTGAATCTGTTATCATTACTCCATGTAGAAAAGGCTGGCCATTATTCTGCTGGAATATCATGATAAAAATGTTAGAAATAGCCACATGCAAATATATGTATTCATTTTTTTGTTGTTGTATAAGTAAGCCTGGTTTTGGCTTTCCGTGCATGACTGCCTATCATGTCTTCTTCTGATCTTTCACTACTCCCAAGTAGCCTTGTTCTTCATTCAATACAGTTTATGGAAAATTATTTTCAGGAAACTGGGAAGAAGTTGCTAGTAAGCTTCAAGAGGTTCAGTCCATACATCTGTCTAAAAAGTTGTCGTCATTGGGGCTTCTTATATATATAAATACCAAGGTTTTTTTGGAATTTGGAGGATAGAATAGAAACAACAGTGTTTTTCCTGAAAAAGAGGTAGGTTATGTTTGGACTGGGGAAGGATTGTGGTGATAACTCAACCAGCATTGTTGCATATGTGATATCAAAGATATTCAATGGATGACATTAGTTTGGATGCACTGTTTATACATTTAACATTATCCTTCATTACCAATTACCCCACTCAAAGCAACACATTTCGCATTACTTCACTTACGAACTGAAATGCATGCATTTGCACTGGAATACAATGGTCATATCATCTTAATGACTTTCAGAAACATGCATTTACAATTTTTTCTTGAAATGCCACCTCAACTAAAATGCAAATCTTCTTCTGCAGGTGCAATTGTAAAAACCTCACACAGCTCCAGCCTTGCCTTTTTTTCAGAAGAGAACATAAATTAGCTTCCAATAAAAAAAAACATTCATGAACAATTCCATTTGAACATTGAGGAAGCTAAAGAAATGCCTAACTTATCCCAACCTCATTTTAGCTTTGCCTAAGAAAAAATGTGCAAAACGTCACTTGTAAACACTCAAAACTGCAATAATGAACCCTTAAATCACATCTCACACAGTACAGGTGAGGGTGGTCACATTTTAACCACATCAATCAACTTTGCATTGGAAAGGCATATCAAGAATTCAAATATTAACTAAAAAGTACATATTTCCTTGAAAATTTATTTTAAGGTCTGATATCTTTTTTTGCAATTACACCAGTATTTTTAGTGGCTACTAATAATTACCACAAAAGCTACAGCTACAGTGGTACTAATACTACAGTTACTACAGTGGTACTAATACTACAGTTTGTGGTACTAATAAGTACCACAAAAGCTACAGTGAAGTAATCCTGCACCACCACTTTCATGTTCAGAATATGGCACAACACTACAAAACAATTATATGTTTTAAAGTAGCTCTATGTGAGTGGTTAGATGACTTAGATAGAGAGAACCATCTGAATATGGATACCATCTTCATTTTTTGAAATTCAGTAAACAGTGCAATTACTGGTTTGGCCACAC
Source organism: Imbricaverruca yamaguchii (assembly GCA_034440575.1). Classification (NCBI taxonomy): domain Eukaryota; kingdom Metazoa; phylum Arthropoda; class Thecostraca; family Neoverrucidae; genus Imbricaverruca; species Imbricaverruca yamaguchii. Next base: position 43,956 of record JAOTOL010001054.1, on the reverse strand, counting down.
AAAAGCAGCAGTAGAGCAATTTGTTCCATGCATTAAGTGTTTGGAAACTCCCTCTTACCCTACTACCACTACTACCCAGCCATGATGCAATGGGCAAGCAATTACCAAATTGTCCACAAGTTGGTGAATGGCACAGTATTGCATTATTACATACAGCACACAGAAACAATATGCTAACTGACAGGGGGCCAACGCACACGCTAACATTAATCACCAGATTGCATCAATGACAAGCTGACCAAGTTGACATTGTGGGTATCAGGCCTTAATTCGCATAAATTGTCTGAGGTGTGTTCTCAATATCAACCACGCCATGGATAAATTAATTCTGGGTATGGTGCCTTTCGGTTCAAAGCCACCAGCACGCTAGCAGAATAAGAAAAAATATTAAAGCTTCAATGAATGACTAATATGCTTTACAACCAACGGGGAAACTAATCGTGAGAAAAGCGCCATAATTGTGGTAAAATGAAAGCACCATATTTAGTAAATTTATTAGTATAGTCCAATACTAGAATATGGGTCTGTTCCCGTGGCTCCACCAGAAGGAACTCAGTGGAGGTAAGTTGAGGCTAGTTGAGACCTGCCCACGGGAACGACCGGTGGAGAAATCAGCTGACAGCCGTCTGAATTCTGCGACAAAAAGGAAGTGTTTGGCGCGGTATATGGCGCTATTGATCAAATTGCTCCTCAAATGTTGGTCCAGATGATCACACAATGAATATAGTATGACTTATAATACGAGTCCCAAAATTGTCTTGATTTCTAGCGATGTAGGGGCCCTCAGGAACCGTAGGGAGAACAGATGTTCCTTTTGCCTATGGGATGAACCAAGCAATCTTTCTTCCATCTCGGTTGAGCAACAGGAGTCGTCTCCCAAGTTTTGTGATTGGTTACAGCCTACCTTCTTAATGTACAGCATATAATCTGGTGTCTGGCTACCTGGGCCCCGAGACGCTTTTCTACCCGATGCTGGCTTTTCCCCATCCCAACTTTCTCGACCTCCTCGATCGGGCTTGAGTACAATCTTAGTTGGCGCCGCATTGCGGCAGTTGCGGCTCGGGGATTGCGGCGGATCCCGCCGGTAAAGTAACATCTTGGCCTTAGGACGAATGACGTATATCAAAGGCCACAAAAAGGATGCTTTGCGGTCTGCATCTGCTACTTCGATTATTGTTCAGAGTTGTAATTTCATATTTGCATTGCGAAGGATGATCCTTGTTTTTTTTTTGAGTTTGAATTTTATTTTTTAAAGGAGGTTTTTTTTTTTTTTATTAATATATTAAACTAGAAGTCTATGATTCACCTTCATTAAAAAATAAAATTTTTCCCCCTCCCTCGGGGGGGGGTGGTTTTTTGTTGGGGGGGGGGGGGGTTGGGGGGAGAAAATTTTTGATGGGGTGGGGGAGGGGGGGGGGGGGGGTGGGGGGGGGGGGGGGGGGGGGGGAAGAGACCCCCCAACAAGCAAAGGACCTTTATGGTGCTCCATTAAAAAAAAATAAAAGAACCCTCCCCCCCGGGGGGGGGGGGTTTTTTTTCCTTTGGTGGTGGGGGTGGGGGGGGGAAAATTCCCCAGGGGGGGGCCAAGGGGAACAACGGGGGGGGTTTGGGGGGGTTAGGGGGGGCCGGGGAAAAAACCCTAAAATTTAAGAATTTTTGGGAAAAAAAAAGCGCTTCTGGTATATGACGTCAGTTGGCGTAGGTTTTGTCTAGTTTCAACTAACTATACTAGAACAGCCAACTTTGGAGTACCTGTTGTCTCTAGTTATCTTGAACAAATCAACCTTTTGCCTCCATAAAGCTAACAAATGGGTTAGGATTGATTAGGTTAGGTTAGTTTAGGTTTTTTAAGTTGGAAAATTGGTCAATTTTTCCAATAAGAAATGCATTTGCACAATTTAAAAAATGCCCCCTTTTTTTTTTTCCCCTTTTTTTGATTTTTTTTTTTAAAAAAAAAAAAATAAGGAGGGTTGTTTATCTCTTTTTTTGTGTTTTTTTACAGAGATTGTTTTCTTTTTTTTATTTCAAAAGTTCTGAGTGGATATACACCATACGCACTATCTGTGTAAATCACGATAGAAATGTGACGTCACTGGTTTTAGCGCGCATTTGCCGCCTTGACAAGGGCCCTTCTCGAAGACAACGCCAGGGTGGAAGGTCGTGTAGATGCAGCGACTATGGGTAGGTTATTGTGGATTATGGAAAGCATATTCCTATATTGTGAATTGTGAAGGTATATTCTTATTTGACATCCACCTCTGCGGTCTGCCAACTTGGATCCACCCCTACAATCTATCCCTTGGGACCCACCACTGTAATCCATCCCCTTCGTTGCGTCCCTGCGATCTGCTCCCCGAGATACATTCCTGCGATGTTTTATGCCCCTGGGATTTGCCACCTGATATCTACCCCATCGTTCATCCTCTGGAACCTACCCTCTCGATCTACCCCTGAGTCCACCCTCTGTGGATCCACCCCACCTTCATGAATCTATCCCTGGGATCCACAAGGCCATTTCCTCAAATTGTTGCAAGGGCTGCCAGTATGTGTTTCTTTAAGGAGTTCCATGACTGTAAAATTCATTGTTTCCTTCTTGAAGCATGAAGGCTTCATAAGCTGTAGTCAGAATGCTGTGCTGATCAGTATGACACCATTGGGATACACACTGAGAAGCCACAGACCACATGAACCTGTTAAGAAGTGCTGACCTGCTCTGGTCTCCCATGTCCCCTTTCTGTTGCAGCCTGAAAACCGTAGTCTCACAGAGGAAGCTAAGGCCAAAGCACAGCAATACCTTGGTGTTGGTGTTGACAAAAAATGCATTCGGCAGCATTTGCAGATCACATATGGCAAAGCAGTAACACGGCATGACCTAAACAATGTTCTGAGTGTCCCTAGGGATGTCCCCTTTCTGTTGCAGCCTGAAAACCATAGTCTCACAGAGGAAGCTAAGGCCAAAGCACAGCAATACCATGGTGTTGGTGTTGACAAAAAATGCATTCAGCAGCATTTGCAGATCACATGGCAAAGCAGTAACACGGCATGACCTAAACAATGTTCTGAGTGTCCCTAGGGATGAGAGGTCAGACTTGCAGAGTGCAGTTGGTGTGCTCACTGAGCAGGGATTTCATGCAGAAGTTGTTGAGGACCAGGGTGCCGTCTGTGGTCTTTTATTTCAGGATGCAGAGATGCAATAAGCATACAAGATGTTTCCTGAACTGCTCCTGATGGACTCCACCTACAAGCTGGTGGACATCAGAACCCCAGTCTTCACCATCCTGGCAGTGGACTTGTTTGGACGAGGTGTGCCATTGGCAGTCTTCCTGGTCACTTGTGAAACTGCCAGAATGGTTGGAGCCATGCTTCAGGTCTTCAGGGCACAAAACGAAACAACAGCTAGCTACACCAAGGTTTGTATTCCCAGTGCGTGCCCAGTAATGGTAAAACAAACATGTTGGTATGGAGGTGAGAAGTTGGTGGTATCATGCCCATCTTCCAACTAAAAGGCTGTGGGCACAGGTTAAAAGGTAGTGGTTGGTTCAAGTCCAACCTCTCAGTGTTCTTTACCTGGAACCAAGCTATCAGTGCATGCCACTATCACAAGCATCATTAAGGCAAACCAAAAATAAACATGGTTTGAATATGAAGGTTCTGTCCTTGTGTATCTCATCTTGACCTGTGTATCCTCTTTCACTGTCCATGTTTTCCCCTCCCCAAGTGAAGCAGTCAAGAAAGTGCACCCATCCACCTTATTCCTCTGCTCATGGTCCAAGCCAGACTGTCATACCTCTGTTGCGACTATCTTTTGATATGTCCTCATTATCTCCTGGTAATTGGTAAATGTTGGTATCTCCCTCTCTATATTGGGAGTGCAGCTACATCACAAAATGTTGAGAGGTATAGAGAAAAAGAATGTAGTATTGCACTCATAGTGTACAGAAGGAATCGTTCTACAAGCTCCCACTGCATCCCAACATTTTGAATAAATTCAACTTGTTGGTTCTGGTTTATGCACTATGTACAATTTTTAGTTCTTGAATGTGGTTAAAACTCATCCCATTTTCAGGTGTGGCTCACTGATAAAGACCGCTCAGAAAGATCAGCGATTGCGGAAGTGTTCCCAGACTGCAACCTGTTCCTGTGCACATTCCATGTGCTGCAGACATTTCGGCAAGAGCTCAGTCTCAATGACCAAGACCGAGAGGGATCGATTTCTACGGACTCTACAGCAGCTTGTATATGCCAGATCAGAGGCAGAGTATCAACATGTTCGTCAGGATATTAGACATGCTTCCACAGAATGTTACCTTAGGGACAACTGGGACGACATCAGGGATCAGTGGGTGCGAGGGCTCTCTAGGGGGGACATGTCTGGTGTCTTCACCAACAACCATCTTGAGTCACTCCATGGCAAGCTAAAGTCTGTGCAAGGCCCAGGACACCCTGCCAAAGTTTGTGTCTGGGTATCTTGTTGTACTAAGCACTATCCGCACCGACAGGAATGCTGAAATGCACTCGGCAATCAGCAAGCGCCCGACGACATTTCGCCATGGCGAACTTGGAGACTACGAGCGTCATGTCACGCCGTTTGCTCTTTCGCTGATCAGGGGGGATTTGGAACTTGCTGGTTGGGCTTCCTTGAGTGTCGCCACAGATGGACGCTGGATTGCATGCGACGGTTCTGGGCACGTGGATGTCAGTTCAACAGGATGTGGGTGCGTGTTTTATCGACAGTACTCCATGCCTTGTCGGCACATTCGCAGTTCGACAACAAAGTATGTCGATGTTTTCACAGGACCTCATTGGCAACAAGTGGCTCCTGTCTTATGCAGCTGACCATTTGCATGCCCAGGTTGTACCATGCGCTGCCTCAACTGCAGGTGTGTCGTCACGTCCCCTTCCACAGGCTCCCACTCCGAGAACTGAGCGACAACGGTTCCGAAAGCTCCAAACTATAACTGCACAAATAGCATCTGTAGGAGCTCAGCTATCCGGTCGGGAACACGAAGATCTGGCAAAGAAGCTGACGCTGGTCCTGGATTGTTTGCAGGGAGGCAGGTCCTTTGTCATTGCTGAGGAATTGGATGCCACATTGGCTGATGTCCCTGATGCAGATCCCCAATATGCAGGCAGCAGGCCATTTGGAGATGATAGAATGTCCAGTGCTGTATGTGGTCCTTACTTCGACCTCACATCATTTCTTTCAGATGATGAGCTTCCTTAAAGTCTTCTTCAACTTCACCCGTTATATGCCTATGACCGAACATGTTCAAAGACTGTACAAAGAAAAAGAACTGCAAGTAGTGGCTGTGCGACCTCTTCTGCCAGTGGTCAATTGCTCATGCATAATACTGGTATGCATACTATTGGTATGCTAAAAGTAATCGATTGTGGTTCATTGTGGGATTCATGAATATGCAACTACATGAATTGTTGCATTTCGGGCTGGTTTGGCAATGCCTATTTTTGCATGTTTTGCAGGTCTACCGGCCACGGAAGATGATCCAAACGTCTTCGGGGAACTTGGCTAGATATTTCGTGTCACCATACGAAGAATCCGGAAGACCGGTAGTTTCACCGTTGCTGCCCAACACCGCGTTTTGCCATATTACACCTGTGCCCATTGGAGGGTGCAATGACACAGACCGGGTGCATCAGCGGTCCCAGACTCCGCTTCTGCCGGTGCTCTCGGCTGTGCAGTGTCTATTTCCAGCTTATGATGGCTGCATTGTTGTGATGTGTGCACGCCAAACCTACTAGTCCAGACATGCGTTGTGCCTTAGTTTATACATAGTGTTCATTCATGGAAAGAATGACCTGACAAGCTAGTCACGAAACGCGCTGTCTAGTCCATAAAGGCCTTATTAATCCATGAAGCAGGACTACAGTTTATAACAGTTATTATCTAAATATCAACGGACGCTAAATGACCTTGTAGTCGGCGCGCCCTTAAGCCCAAATAATTAATATCTCTATCAGCATAGTAAGTTTCTCTCCACTCATCCTGTTAATGCCTGGTGTGATATTTGCAATTACTAAAGACTCATGCATGTCCAGACAAATGAAGAAGAAACTGCAGCCCTGCTTTCAATGACATGGATATGTATGATATAGATTACATGGGTGGCCTTGGGTGCCCAGATAGCTGTCATCCATTCTTGTTGTTTTGGCGGGAATTACCATGGTATTTGTCATGTACTTAGATTGTAGTATGTTTCCAATTGCATGGATATGCATGATATATATTACATGAGTGGCTTTGGGTCCTGTGTGACCCTGCAGCCTGCTGGCGTGTGCGCCCAGATAGCTGCCATCCATTTTTTTTGTGGGGGGGGGGGGCATTACTATGGTGTTTGCCATGTACTTACACTGTAGTATATTTCCAATGACATGCATATGTATCATATAGTTAACATGAGGGGCGATGTACTTACGATGTATGGTATATCATACGTAAACTATGATATAGTTTACGATGTGCTTACATAGTATGTTTTCCTGTGTTTAATAGTGGTATGCTTAGCCATACTACATATAAACAAATACAAATGGCTGTATGCAGTATCACGTGATTAATATGGCGAATATTTCATGTAGTGAATCATTGAAGACTTGATTCAGTGGCGAGCCCAGGAACTTGAAAATGCGGACGTCGAAGTTTACCCTTCTAGTGGAGTATCCCCACTAAAGTGTGCCCTTGGGGTTCACGTGTAGCCACACATGGAAATCGTAAATGGCATGGAATTGGAGTTGCCGTTCCATCAGCCCACCTGGGTTATCGATTAACAACGATGAGACGCCAGGGGGCCGATTGCAGTCCCTGTGCCTTAGCTGCACGCCCCGTAGGCCCCCGATCGAGGTGGAACGGGTGGCAGCACTGGCGGCCCAAGAAACTCCACAGCTTCTCTGATAGGGAATATATCTGGAAGCTCTTGCATTGGCGGAGGGCCATAGCATACCAAATAAATACCACAATTGCGAAGTTCCAGGAAGTAGGTCGGGAGGGGACGGGACGATGGGAGAAGGCCTCTCTATGGGCTGCGAAGTCTGCGGTTTATTGGGGAGAGCCAAAATTAAGCCTCAGCAACGTGGAAAGAGGCCCCACAGGCATGCTACTGTGAGAATGACAGGCATTCCACTAGTGGGATGGCTGTCTGCCATTGCAACAACAGCAGAGCTTGCGCCACCCGTTGGGATGCCCTAAATCCGAAGGGTTCATGACTGGCCGCAAAGGTCTCCAGCGTCTCACAGGTCTGATTGCGGCCAAGAAAATACTCTAGCATCTAGACTGGGTAGGCCTAGATGCTACACGGCAGGTTGTAATTTGCACAACTCGGCGGTTTCAGTTGTTCGGTGATGGTGACGGTTGAGCATTGGGAGTTTTCAATAAAAAGGGCCCGATAGCGCGATAGGAACCTCCACCAGTCTACCAAGAGGCAACCCCCTGATTACAACGTCGCAGGTTCTACCCGTAGGCGAGGTAAGGTAGGTCCCTCACTTCATCTCCACACCATCCCTAGCGAGACGTATCCATCCTGACACAGCTATCGTCGGTGAAATTTTCCGGCTCCACTCAGTTCTGCTATGCTCCCCTGTACTGTCAATCCAATTTCCCTGATACCATGCTGTTTTATGTACTTCTGAGGGGAAGGTCACCCATGTTGCTCCCCCCAGTAATGCAAACCTTTAACATGGGACCATATGTAGTTTGCCCCCCCCCTCCCCAATCAATTGGCCAGTCCATTGCTTTCATGCTTGTACCCTCCTCCCAGTAGCGTTCAGAAATCGAAGCCCGTGGTTGGTATTGCCCAACTTTATGCAAATAACATCACCATACCCGTCCTATTGCTCTAATGGTATGGTCGGTATCTGACATCACCGGATTCACCGTGCGTCTGCTTAACACCAACGCACCATACCACATGAGTTCAGTCCTAGGTTTTGATTACTTCGCCGGTCCCGTTCTGAGTCGACATCCTCGACCAGCATGCATTCATTACTCACATATGCTGCGCGGGCGAACCTGGCGTGGCGATGCTCATGGGGACGCATTCCAAAAACCGCGCACTCTCAGCAAAATGTTCGGTTGGAGTGGTATATATGAAGGTAATTTGGAGGACTGTGGGGACCCATTCACTGGTGGATCCAAAGAAGGGTTAACTAGGTCTTGCCCCCTCCCCTTAAGAAGTGAATTTTTGTCCAAATTGCGCACTAAAATGTAATTTCTGACAGACAGGGTACGCTCGTGGGGAGGATCTGATGTCAGAGACTGAACGACTTTAGGTGTTATGATCTCATGACTTTTATTTCGAAATGGGAGAAACGTTTTAATTCACCCACGCCCAGCTGTTGAACCCTACTCTGGATCCATTGCATGTGATCCCATGCTAAACGATATTTTTTTTTGTGTGGGGGGGGGGGGCTTTCAGGGTACTCAACAACTCCCCAAAAAGTCGGCAAAGTCGGACGCCCGCCAGTGCTAATCGCGATAATCTGAGTTGATTAACACAAGCAGCGCTACCAGCTTAAATCGACTGCGAGTGGGTTTTACACCAAATGGCACCTCAATGTAAATCACGATGCATCACCATTGCATCCAGTATAGTATATATGTGTAAATCACGATAGATCTTAGTTGATATACACAGACAGCGATCCCTGCTTAAATCGACTCATTAGTGGTCCTACACCAGACCGGCGAAGTTCTATGTAAATCACGATGGATCGTCATTTACACAGAACTGCGTATCTGTGTAAATCACGACAGATCTGAGTCGATATACACAGGCAGCGGTATCTGCTTAAATCGACTCATGAGTGGTTTTACACCAGACGGCCCTTCTGTGTAAATCACGATGGATCGTCATTTACACAGAAGAGCATCCCTGTGTAAATCACGACAGATCTGAGTCGATATACACAGGCAGCGCCATCTGCTTAAATCGACTCATGAGTGGTTTTACACCAGACGGCGCTTCTGTGTAAATCACGACAGATCTGAGTGGATATACACAGGAGGCAGTCCCTGTGTAAATCGACTCATGAGTGGCTTTACACAGAGAAGCAGGCATGTGTAAATCGACTCATGAGTCGATATACACGCGTCCTTTTTTGGAAGGCAGTTACGACTTTTGTGGCTCTGCCGGAACATTTTGTGCTCCCAGTGTGGTGTTCATGGTCGACTTTTTGGAATCCGAAGGTCAGCGTCATTCTCAGCGGCCACGACCCAATCTCTTGTTACCCAGTCGTGATTTTCCAGAACCCTGAGCAAAGGCGTGAACTTGGATGGCCTTCAGCCTGATACTTTGCGACTTCAGTACTTGATTACTACTCCTGATACTTTGATAACATTTGAGTGTTTCATTGCGATTTTCAACGTCCACAGCACGACTTTCTTTTGGCCCTGAATAAATATAAAGGGCCTAAGTGCGAACGTTTGGGGCCTTCAGCGTGATTTTCAGGGCCCTCTTCCAACTTTTTGGGTCCCTTCGTGATTTTTGGGGGCCGGTCCCACTCTGTAATGCCCGAGCTTATTTCTTTTGGGTCCAAGGACGATTTTTGGCCTGGTATATATTGCATTCCTTAATATCATAAGTCGCTTATATTCAGCTTTTAGGACAAAATATTCCAAAGGCGGAGTAAAATTAGATTTTTGCTACCTCAATGGTGAAGCATTCATGCAGGCTGATTCAATGGTTACGCAGCACAACATTCTTAGTAAATGCGTTCAAAGTAGACCCATGCTGCGGAGACGTCATTGTTTTAGGGAGTGTTTCAGCAGCTCAAGAACAGGCAATGCCGACGGCTTCTTTGGATACCCAGGAGCTGATCCCAATGACCTCTATATATATATCGACGGACTAATCGATTTTTCAAAACGGTCACATCAGCGGCGCTACATATGGGAAACACGGTGGCCCTGGTGGGCGCGGCCTAGTGCGCTGTGGATGTAAAGCGGTGATGCCGATTTTCAAATGATACACGTACATGAAGGAAAAACTTTCCTTGATATATATATACACACATATATATATATATATATATATATATATATATATATATATATATATACATATATGTATACATATGTATAATTTATTCATCAATTTACTTCACGATGCATGCCCTCCACGTATCGTGGCTATTATTGATAGTCTGGGTATAACCCACAGATAGTTACAGCGAAAGGATATATTTGTGGTCAATAGTGGGAGCAGATGTGCATGGAACATTCGTACACCAACATAGTACAGCACCCATCCATAGCACTGTCTGCATTACACACGCCGTGCCTGCAACTCGAGCTGTAAACGAGTAGTTTATAAAAGTGATAGGAAAGCGACGGGGCCTGAGGGTAAGTTCACAGTGTACACTAGGGTGGAGTGATTTTATGCGTTTTTGTAAAAACGCTGGATGATAAAGTCTAAAACCATGCGTTTGGTTCTCAAAAAAATGATCTGTAAAGTTATAAAACAATCCGGGCCGGGAAGCCGCCGCGCCTCAGGGCTTTCTGAGACCGAAAGGACGTCTTCTAACGAACTTGCGGTATAAATCACTATTTCAGGAATCCATATAATTAGATAGAAAATAAAGAGTTGTTTCATTGCATTCTGCAGTCTTTCATTGACCGCTCTGCCAATTTTCACTTATCTAACTTGAAGATTGTGCCCGTCATTACGGAGAGTCTCGTGAGGTGCACCGACCGCACCGACATCACTGCCCTCTATCGGTGGAAGTGTAAACTGTGGGCATTGACCGTTTTTCCCGTTTTAGTTCCTCTCTGTGACAACTGAAGGCAGTGAGGGGGCGGATTTAAGACAGGGTATATTCGGATGGCTGTTCTGCCTACAAATAGGCGCACGAACAGAACGAACTAAGCGCAGTTAGCCCTAAGACCTACTCATCTAAATAAGATCCTGCACCACCATACGACTACGACTTGCACACGGCTATCTCTCTGTCTCTGTCTCTGTCTCACTGTCTATGTCTCTCTCTCTCTCTCACTCTCTCCCTCTCTCTCTCTCTCCCTATCTCTCTCACATTTACCGTTACACGAAGTCACTTTTCTTGGCGGATTTCGGTCTCGCGGCACGACTGGCCTGGCGCGATACGATAATGCCGTGTCGCCTGTCCTCGGTGAAAACACGCGTGGACGCCTCCGTTACGAGCCTAACGCATCGCTCGACACTTTGTGCGCGGCATGGGAATGTCGGTAGCGAGAGAGGTTGGTCGACGGCTGACATAATCTCGTCGTTCGACATGTGAGCGGTAACTGGCGGTTCGGTCACCTCGACATGGTCCCATTGAACCATGTCGGTGTACGTGACCGCCTCCCAGTTCAGTGGGGGCACCCTGAACTGTCGGCACCGGGATCCCGGGTTACTCCGCGCACTCATGATCAGTTTGACCCCCCATCTCCCGGATCGACCTCTCAGCGTCGACAACCATGGCCGCGATTAGGTTCTCCGGGTGGGAAAACCACGCGTTTCGTTGCACTGAACGTTTCGCCACTGTCTACACTTCAGGTGTCTGTGTCTGAATAAGTCTCATCGTTCTGAAGAGATGTCCGATTCCCTGCGTGAAGAGTGGGCGCGCTTTGATGTCGAACCACATAGGGGCATACACCTGCTGGACAAACTCTGTCATCTTTGTCAGAGCCGGGGTTGGCGACGCAGTTCTCGTGTACAGTACGAACACTCTGATGCCAAGAGTTAGCCAGAGGGGACATGTCTAATCTGAGTTTCCTTCAAGTAAGATTTGAACTTTTCCCACATTTCACAGGCATTTAAATTGGAGAATTCTTCTTCCCATCTGATGGCACTTAAAGCCGCTCTCATGCCGTCAAAGTCTGCTCTGTTGAAATTTGGAACCTTTACCAAATTATCCTTGATATTTTCCCCTACATTTGCCTTGAATCTAATTACGTTATGGTCACTTTTTCCCAGAGTTTCGCCTACAGTCAAGTCTTAAACCAAATCACTTAAATCCGAGAATACAAGGTCCAAGAATGAACCATGCCTGGTAGGTTCCGATACAAACTGGTGTAAGAACAGGTCCTCTTCAAGGCATTTCCTGAACATTTTGCATGATGGGAGCCAACACCAGCATTTTCATAACCTTTTAGATTAAAGTCACCAAGAATAAGGCACTTCCTCTTAAAGTTTCTACTGATTTCCTCACAAATCACCCTGTCAAGCTCCAGTTGCTGAAAATGTATCAGGGTTCCTGATCGGTAGAAAGTTCCTATCCTCAGAGTATTGCTGTTGCCTTTTCCTACAGTGACATCAAGCCAAATGGACTTGGTCAAAGGTTAGGTTAGGATAGGTTAGGTTAGGCTAGATTTAGGTTATGGTATGCTAGTTTTGGTATCAATTTTCCGCGGGGATATTAGCTTTAGCCTTACCTGGGGCCCCCAGGTAGGGCTAAATTGATCCCCCATACGGCCACGTCGTCCACGTCCACCTTCCATCTTATCCGGCAGGTGGGCAATATTACACGAAGGTACAGAACGGGTAGTTCGTCAACAGCCACTAGAGGGCAGGGACAGTTGGTACGGTTTTACGCGCAATGTATTTCGATAATATCCAGCAATGTGCACTGGAGTGGTCCAGCTGACAGGCGTCAGCTATCACGGGAAATGCTTTGACTGGTAGCTTGGGAGACAACGCGCCAAAGCTCGGCATGTACGCACGTTTCTCAATAATGTTCCGCTACTAGAAGAAATTATAAATTGGGACTTTGGTGATACGAAAAACATACACACGAAACGATATCTCTGGTTTCCCTTCAAAACGTACAAATCTTTCGCCTTTTACTAAAGATTTCCGTGGAGGGGAGCACTCAAATGAGTATTCCTGTATTTGTCGCGGTCTCCAATGGAGACCTAATTCTACCAATACGAGAAAAGTGTGCGTGTGTGTCGTAACCGACTTCAGTGGTGAACCCGACGACAGCGTATCATAACCTCCACAGGTCGCAACCTCCACAAATTCAACATATCGCAGCGGTCGTAACCTCCACAGGTCACAACCTCCACAAGGAGGTTATGACCGCTTCGGAGTTGTGGAGGTTACGACCTGTGGATGTTATGACCGCTGCGGACTTGTGGAGGTTACGACCTGTGGAGGTTATGACCGCTGCGGACTTGTGGAGGTTGCGACCTGTGGAGGTTACAACCGCTGCGATGTGTTGAATTTGTGGAGGTTGTGACCTGTGGAGGTTATGACCTGTGGAGGTTATGATGCGTCTCCAACCCGACTGCTGAGCGTTGTGGGGAGGGGCGTATTTCCCCAGTAAATGTTGAAATTAATCCCTCGGATTTTTGTTCTCGCATATGCCCAAGTCCATACGTCCTGAGTATGATTAGGCACGGTTCACACTTGGCAATTCGGAGCGTCAAACGTTCGTAAAACGAAAGGATATCGAACGTCAAACAGAAGATAGATGTCGTAAAACGAGCGGAATTATACCGGGAATAACTCACGGTGTTTCCCCGAATGACGACGTTCGTTTTACGCTTCGCTACGAACCAATTATGACGCCAATGAGACCATTCTGACTGGTAAGTTGATTTGTGAAAATTTGTGAATACTATGATGCAGTGGTAAATAAATCTGTGAAAAGTATGCAAACCGGCTAATGTGCAATGAATGGCAGGGGTTTTAGTCAAATCACGAATCTCTCCGTAGGAAATCATACATTATCTGTGATCCATTTATATTGCCTCATTGTTGAACAAGTGATGTTCAATGCTGTGACAGCCTCAGTTGAGCCTTGCTCAGTTCAACTGGATAGCACAAGTTGCATAGTATTACATGCTTCACGTATTTTTGTTTTGCTTGGCCATGAAGACTCCCAACAAAAATAGTTGGAACAGCATATGAAGTGGTCAACAGGTGGCAAATGAAATGTGACTTTGATCAGTGCAAGATAATGCATGTAGGTAGACAGCATTGCGAGCTGGTACTGAGCAAAATAAGGATTTGGGTGTTGTGGGATATTCCAGACATAAAGATATAATGCAAATGTGCAACATTGAGTCACAGGGGCTCTCCTTGGTTGCATTTTGTGGACACCATCGGCTAGTTGCCCATGCTGAACAACAAGTCCCAACATGCCGAACCATGAGTCTGCAGACAAAATAGATGGGTTAACTTTGCAGCCTACTTTGGGACATCAACTTAAGTGCACCTTGATATAGTGAGGACCAAAATTAACATGTACATATTTCAATATACATATCATGCACACATCAGAAAAGCTGGCATCTGTAGTTGGCACTGGACATGCACAAGCAATGCGTTTTGCTCTGAAAATTCCAAGGAATTGGCATTTACAGCAATGGAACTTATGAATATGTTTTTCACCATCATGCATAACATGGCAATGCCAAGATGTGCCTGGAGTGTCAGAAATTGTGAAGGGTTTTTCATGGCTTATAGTAGGCACTAAGAACTCACATCCCTAGAAAAAATTCCATTAGAAACCATTAGGAACCATTAGAATTTTCCTAATGGTTTCAATGGTCCCTAATGGTTTGACTGTTTCCTAATGGAATTTACCTGATGGTGTAGTGATCCCAATGGTCCTAATGGTATTCTGGCCAGACCGATCGGAGGTTTCCATTCGGAATCCGGTGGTTGTGTCGCTTTCCTAGTGGAAATATATTCTGAATGGTTTTGATGGCAGTCTTTAGACATACATAGATTGCCTTGAGATTTGTTTCATGCTTCCTCGGAAAATCTCACAGGACCTACGTGCTAGCGGATCTAGAAGATAGAGAAATGGGGACCATGGCCCTCTCCCTGCAAGCGACATGAAGGGGGACCAAAATATCTCCCCACCACAAAATTATAAACTTTAAGAAGTTTTGCTTAGGGGATGATGGTGATGATGGTGATGATGATGATGGTATACAAAAATGTGATGAACTTAGTCGGGATCGGCGAATTCGCTTCTCAGAATGAATGCATTCAAAGTTCATCTGGCGAACTATAACCCGCGGTGTCTCGGGGGGAAGGGTTTTGAACCGCCCCCTCAGGTTTTTCGCGGATAGTGAAAGAGTTCATTATCGCGACAACGCGTCGAAATTTGGCATACCTTTTCCCACATCAATTGGGCATGTTGTGTCAAACTTTTGAAGTCAGGTCATCTAGGGTCAACGAGTTATTATAGGTCAAGTGAGGTCACCTAAAAAACGTTCAACCAATCGCCAAGCTTTAACTGATACAGCTATTTAATTGAAACTTTCAGCGTTTGCTTATTTTCGGACTCAGGGAACCATTAAGACTACTAGGTACCATTATGACCATTAGGTACCATCAGAACTATGAGGACCACTAGATACCATTAGGACCACTAGGCACCATTAGGACCACTAGGTACCATCAGGACCATTAGGTACCATCAGGACCATTAGGTACCATCAAGACCATTAGGTACCATCAAGACCATTAGGTACCATCAGGACCATTAGGTACCATCAGGACCATTAGGTACCATCAGGACCATTAGGAATATAATCAAATAATTAAATTACTTTAAATACAGGTTGGAAATAATTCGAAGAATTGAATTTAATTGAAATAATTAAATACATTATAGCTATGCTAGGATATTTCGTTATCAGGCGAAAAGTGGTTTTATGGAACCGCCCATCTTCACATATCCATCTCTATTGCGCTTATATTTATCCATCACTAGCATGCCAATTTCCTCTAGTGGCGGTTTGTGCGGTTGCTGTTGGAGGCTCGCTAATCTGGAGTTGTTTGGTTTTCTTTGAAGCACCGATCACGGCGATTTGCCATTTATGCGCACATATCGTACGTAACAGATAATTTGAGAAATGTAGTTCACATTAGTGATATACAGGACTTCCGACCTAGGAATAAGTACGACTTACGTCCATCTGCGCCAGTCCGGGTCGTGTGGAGAGATTTGCCACTACACACACTACCACCATAATTTCTTAGCGGTATGCCATATTCCAAACATGAAGATGTGGTTGTTCAGGATTACTTCACTACAACTGTTGTGACACTAGTCATTAGTAGCCACTACTGAATATAACTACTGGTGCAATTGCACACAAAAAATAGGCAATTTCCTTGTGTTTTTTTTTTCAAGCCCACTGCTATCGGAAGCGATGGCGCCTGCGGACTTCTAGCTCCATGAGCAAAGAATTAGTAGAAATATGTGGTCAGACTTTCATATTTCAGTAGAGAAAGGTCCATTGTTCATGAATATTGCCATCTTCTTTATTTACTCTCTAAACAGGATGCTGTGGACGTCCAAAGGTAGGTGTTCAGTAAACTGTATATGTTTAGGTGCCCCCACTTCCACCTTGGGGAAAGGGGTCCTGAACAGTTCTGTTTACTGAACACCTACCTTTTGTATGTCTCCCATATCACGTTTGGTGCATAAAGCACAAAAAGATGGTGGTGTTTGTAAGCAATCCACCTTTGTCTATCAAAATACAAAGCACTGATCATGTCAAAGGTGACTCTGAGATGCATTCAAAAGACCAAGCAAAATATTTTCAACTTTACAATTGCATCAAGCTTTTTGTGACAATTTAAATATGTACCCTAAAGTAAGATGTTTGTGAGATATGATTAGATATTCCTTGATTCTCCTCCCACTGTATGCCATCTATGATAGCTTCATTGAGTGGACATATCACAAGGATGCTGTGACTATGTGGTGTATTCTGCTAAAATTTTGTTTTCAATGTTCCTTTCTGCACATCAGCATACAAGCTCCTTTTTGTGTGTTGGCTATTTTTACAGGATCTAGATGCATCATTGCTGTTGCAGTAGTGAAATGCGTGATAATCATGAGTACTGGGTATATAGCCAGAGCTGTTGGTGCACCAAAAACCTTAATAGCTCACTAATCTGCATGATTGTAATTATTTGTGTATATTCTGCAGCAGCAGCTCCAGCCTGACGAGACTGATCAGTCGGCCAGAAGGTGCTAGGCTGACTGATGAAGATTCTTTGGTGGCACCTCTGTACTTCCAGATGATATCCATCAACCACTGGAAAAACAAGCCTAGTAAGTATAGTTAATTAAAATTAAAAATTAGGGGTATTTAACCACTAGTGGTTTCAGAGGATCAGCAGGTACTAAGGAATGGGTGAACACAGTCCACCAATGTTAAGTTGTGATGCTTCTTAGATACGCTTGCAATGAAGAAGTTCAGATATGCTCCAAATATACAACTGGATGGAGAAAAGATCATTGCGTTTCATCCTGATGCCATTTTCCTCTCAAAATATGACTTCAGTACAGTAATCATTTCATTTCTACACGATGTACTTGAATTTTAATCTGGCTTAGACACCAATATATATAATTCATGTACAGTATTTCCTGAAGGTAAGTACAGAAAACGAACTATAATTTGCTGGTCACTAGCAAATGTAGCCAGCTGATTGTGCTTGCAGCAGCCATGTAAATGTTAAATTACACCATACCAGTGTACAGTGTGCGTGTTGTGTGTACGTGGATTCATAGTCGTCCACATAGCTCGAGAGAGATGCTGATCCATGGTGTCATCATATTTTTTGGATGGATGGAAGTTGTTCATTTGGGGGCATCGCCAAGTTGTATCGAAGCAAGGACCCCAGCATCAAGGGAATTTAGCAATAACCCATCAAAATATATAGCACTTGTATGGTTGTCAGGAAGGATGTTTGATTACTTTCACCTTTAGTGCTAATTTCTCCTATAAGTTTCAATCCTCACTATCCCATGTCTTCAAATGATACTAGATCCTTTATCGCAATGACATTACTAATGTTGTGTATCTAATAGGTACTGGGCGCCAAATGACCCTGCTGTCGGGGCATCCCTAAACCCAAATAATCAATTTCTGATAGGTACAAGAAGTTCAGACTCCTGCAGAAAGAAAGGGCAAAGCAGAATGAGGAGGTTACTCAGCTGAAGCAGCAGGTCACCCTCCTCGAGAGCAACAAAGATGCTCTTCAGGATTATGCCAAGCAGCTGCAGGAGCTGAACCATGCATTCCAGCACGAAGTGCCCGCTGCTGTTCAAGGACAAGGTGAGAATGAATGAAGACCCAACAAACCCAGAGTACTATTGGAAGACCAGATCAGTCCGTAAGCAGCTCACAAGTTCATATCTCCCCAAATGTCTGCCCGCTGTTCCATTCATTTCCTGTTCGAGTCTCCCCGAACCTCTCCGATCTTCTTCCCCACTGTAGATTAATGGAATAGTCCCGTGGTCCCATTTACAGATGGCGCATTGGCCCTTTTCAATTTTCATTTGTTTATAGGCTATATATATGTTAGCGTTTTTGTTTTTGTTAGTTCCAACGTGGGTGCAGTCATAGTTTTATTCCTTTCGGTTAAAGCCCTTGTAAACCTTATGAAGCAAAAACCCTGGATTAACAATACTTAATTGCACATGCATTAATGACCGTACAGTCTATACATCATAATATATTTCAGGCGAACTGTTTTCCACAGATGAACTAAAAAGACACCTGCAACCGACCAGGCTGACTACAGAGCGCTTGTGGAACGAAAGGTGTCCAGGTTCATGAATAAAAAACACGACCTGCGCAGAAAACCGAAGTATCCTGCTGCACCAGAAATGCATAAAGAAGCTGAGCCACGGTCACTCCGCTTCTCGCGCCGAACAGTCGTGCCACACGCCTTGATTTTGGCCTGGTTGTGATAGGAAAAGACCGCAATTTATGCCATCCATCCGTATGTTGTGGAATATATCGTTGGAAGCTGGTAAAACTTTACCGTGCTGTGCGCAGAACTTTGGCACTGTTCGATTCCGTAGCTGACTCTCATACTGATGGTTTCAAAAGTATGGCTACTGCGTGAACCCCTATCAATAAGTATGAAAGCAAAACCCAACACTTCCAGTAGTTGGCATTGATTTATGGACCTGATTAAACGCCCGATTTTAACGTGGTGCATTGTATCAGGCGGCGCAGGGTTGAGAAATGTTTACTTATATGTATGTGTGTGTGCAACAGATGCGGCAAAACGCTGCAAGAGTCATAGCGTTGCGTGTTGCCCTTAGGCATGAAATAAAACAAGGGAATTCGTACCACGATTGATCGAGGGTAGACGTCCAAAAACTGTTCCAAATATCAATATATATTAGAAAGCCCACCATCCAGACCACTAGAAACCACCAGGGGATATTGGGATCATGAGGGTCCATTAGGATCACAGGAATCATCAGGAAACCACCAGGCACCATTAAAACCATTAGATACCATCAGGACCATTAGGTACCATTAGAACCATCAGGACCACTAGGTACCATCAGGACCATTAGGAACCATCAGGACCATTAGGTACCATTAGGTACCATTAGGACCATTAGGTACCATCATGACCATTAGACCATTCGGAATGTTCCAATTTCCAACGGGCAAGACCATTAGGAAATTCCTAATGGAATTTTCTAAATTTCTAGGGATGGCCAATTATTTTCTGCCTGGCTATGTTCTTCAGGGATACTTGGAAGATTTTGTCAGGGCTGCATGCACAACCACAAAATATTACTTTCCACCTTTCCATCTTGGGTGAACAAGCATGTTTTTTCAGTGCCAATGAAACACAAATACAACACAACATTGCATACAATTCCGCCTGTGACTATTTTCCAGTGCTACCTCTCTACCACGTGGTCAAGAAGTGTGCCAGGAAATGCAATATTATATCCACAAGCCAATCAATGCTTCTCACCTGGTTATAGACGGCCAACACAACTTCGAATATCTCGCGGCCACGCAATCATGCCAACAGAACGTTAAACGCTGAATCGGCGTCGAAAAGATAAATCATATCTTTCTTTTGGACGCCAGATTGACGATCATTACCCGGTCTTGACATGCCCCGGTACACACTGTGCGACGCTCCGCTCGCGTTAAACGTTCGTAAGACGCAGTTTTGACGTGTGCCTGAAATACGTTAAATTGCCGTTTGTTTGACGAAACGGCTTAAAAACGATGAATAAACCCTCGGAAAGCGTTAAAAAACCGTAGTGTGAACCGGACTTTCATATGTCAAACTCCAGGATTGTTGTCTGCGAGTGACGTAGCCAATGTACAAACGTCGATGATAGTTCATGCAAAGTCACGCGTTTCTAAGGTGCACTTTTGGAAAACATTTCGCAAATAAACAGAATGTCATGGTGGTCACAGCTCCTCTCCAATGACCTCGCTGCACGTGGCCAGGACATCATTCTCTGAGGCAGCGGGGCGGCATTTGTGGCAGATTCACTCTAGAGCTGTACGTTAAAAGTATGCCATGTGACACAAATGAAGACAACAATTTGTCTGTCCTATTTTAGCTGCGATGCCAAAATATAACGTATGCTTAAACGTGAAAAAAAAATCTTCAAATCAGAACAGCCAAAGTCCAAGGACCTACATGCCAAGAACCACTCTCAGTTGGGATAAATATTGCTCAAATTGATCCTGAATCTAGTGTTACTCGAGCAATAGCTTAAAGTGTTGAAACCAACTAGCCTAACCTAACCTAACCTATTCCCCAATGATCTGGCTACAGAGGGAGCAAGGCTGCTTGTCGAGATTTTGAATTTGTTTTACACGAGTACCTTTGAACCCCATGAAGATTCAGAGTGACAATTGGGACTGGTCTGAATCGAGCATAACTGGTTAGTTAGTCATTAGGGCTTTAGGGCGCATCACCACCTTGATCATGTAGCGCCTAGAGCATAAGTGGTTAAATTGAAACCGACTGGTTAAATTCATAGCCTTACATGTTTCACTTGGGACCAAAGTCTCAACCTATTGGAATTTTCCTTTCAAAATTGTGTGTTCAGCATATCGTGAACAGAGTGCTCGTTTTGTGTGGTCTGATTTCATTATGAAACTTGGGAACGTCTGTTATTCTCGGTGAATGCATATGTTCATCACGTTTGAGTCAATGCATGCATGGCACGATATGGCCTAAAAAAGGACTTCTGTTTAGGTAAAGACATCAAGACATAAAAGGTTAGTGCAACTATGAGCCACAAGGGCCCTTCTTGGTTGCACTCTGTACACTGAACCAGCTGCCCACCAAATACGTCAATCAGCCATCCCTGTAATACTGAAAAGCAAGCCCTCTATTCTTATAATGATTGTCTATGCTGTTTTTAAAGATGTTCAATGTGCTGCTACTGACGATGTTTTCTGGCAGCTGGTTCCAGTGTCCTATTACCCTGTTGGTGAAGAAAGTCTGCCTTAACCTTGTTCTGCTGTGGTTAACTTTAATTTTGAATTTATGACCTCTAATTCAATCATTTCTGTTCAATTCAAACATTTCCACAAGATATCCCCTCTTCAGACCATAGACAATTTTAAAGACCTCGATGAGGTCTCCTCTTAGCCTTCTATATCTAAGTGAAAACATTCAATTTCTTCAATCTTTCCTCATATGCCAGGATGCTTCTTCCATTAACCATTTTTGTAGCCCTCTTTTGTACTCTCTCTAAAAGCCAAAAATATTTTTCATAGCTAGGAGACCAAGTTTGGAAGGACCACCCATCAAGTATGGAGCCTTCATATGCTGCTTACCTACATGCATGATTTTGCACTTATCAAAATTAAATTTCATTTGCCATTCTTCGGACCACTTCACATGTTCATCTAAGTCTTTTTGCAGCGAGATATGTTCATTTTGACCCGTTATTGTCTAAAGACCTTCAAATCATCCGCAAATTTCTTAATTTTAGTGCTTAGGCCACTTTCATTGTTATTTACAAATATAATGAACAGTAGTGGCCCCAGTACTGACCCCTGAGGGACTCCGCTAAGAACATTTTGCCATGATGACTTTGTACCATTTAGCATCATTCTTTGCTGTCTATCTGACAGCCACAACTCTATCCATTTTAAGATGCTACCTGTAATACCATGGGCCTGATGCTGTATCCTTAACCGTTTATGGGCTACCTTGTCAAAGGCCTTACTAAAGTCAGGATATGCTACATGAACCTGATTTCCCTGATTAAATTGTTCTGTGGCGAAGTTCAAAAAGTCCGAGAGATTTGTGAGACACGATCGTCCTATTCTAAACCTATGTTGAGTATCTTGAATCAATCTGTTACCTTCCAGATAACTAACTATTATATCCTTGATAATTAATTCAAGTACCTTGCAGACTAGGGATGTGAGACTTACTGGCCTATTGTTTTCAACTTTCCCTCTTTCTCCTTTCTTGAAAATAGGAGCTACACTTGCTCTTTTCCAATCGGTTTAAATTTCATTGTGTGAAACCGATCTACAAAATATTATACTTAGTGGAAATGCCAGTTCCTTTTCAGTTTCCCACAACACCCTAGCATAAATTTAATCAGGTCCTGCTGCCTTGTTTGGCTTTATTTTCCTGATATGATTGTAAACAACATCACTATCAATGAAAACAACATCATTTATGAGATCACATGTCACTGAACTACAAACTGGTGCAAGAACAGGTCCTCTTCAAGGCATTTCCTCTAACATTTTGCATGATGGGGAGCCAACAGCAACATTTTCATACCCTTTTAGATTAAAGTCATCAAGGTCCGACATTTTCCCACCGTTAGGGCAATAGCAGGTCAAAATGAGCATATCTCGCAGCAAAAGGACTTAGACGAACTTGTGAAGTTGTCCGAAGAATGGCAAGTTTAATTTAATTTTAATAAGTGCAAAATCATGCATGTAGGTAAGCAGCATATGAAGGCTCCATACTTGATGGGTGGCCAAGTGCTCTCAGCGTCTCAACAGGAGAAGGATTTCGGTGTTATTCTAAACACAAAATTGGGGGCATCAGAACAGACCAAGGAAGCCAGGAAGAAGGCATTGAGAATGCTCTGGGCAATAAATAGGAATGTATCATACAGAAGTGAGGAAGTCATCAGGAAGCTTTACTGTGCATATGTCAGGCCACATTTGGAATTCTGCATCCAAGCTTGGTCTCCTTGCTATGAAAAAGATTGTTGGCTTTTAGAGAGAGTACAAAAGAGGGCTACAAAAATAGTTAATAGTAGAAGCAACTTGGCATATGAGGAAAGGTTGAAGGGATTAAATATGTTTTCACTTAGATATAGAAGGCTGAGAGGAGATCTCATCGAGGTCTTTAAATTTGTCCATGGTCTGGAGAGGGGATATCTTGGGGAAATGTTTAAGTTTAGTAGAAATGATGCAATTAGAGGTTATACATGGTTGGTTGGTTATTTGGGCTTTCGGGCGCATCGACTGCGTTGGTCATACAGCGCCCATGAGGTTATACATGCAAAATTAAAGTTAACCACAGCAGAACAAGGTTAACAAGCGCCCTGGAGGGTGGGGGGGGGGAGAAATCCGCCCACCCTTCAAGTTTTTCGTAGATATCTCCAGATTTTACCAGCCGATATACGTCATTGTTTGTGTACCTACTTAGAAATAAACGGCACGGTGTTTAAAGTAAGAAAAACGAAAATCGACGGAATATTTTTCGAGTTAGTGGTCGGTAAACTCAAAAGATTTTATCTTCGCCAGAGCACAAATATCGGCGCTGATGCGCTTCCCGGATATCGGCAAAAATGAAGTGTTCTTGGCAACACTAGCGACTTGTTTGATGTATATTGTTATGCTACATTGTTCCAAAGTCATGTCAGGTCACCGAGGTCAAGTCAGGTTAAATTCATGGCAGGTTAACACAAGCCCTGGAGGGGTGGATGGCGAATACCGCCCACCCCTCCGATTTTTCGTACACAACTCCATATGGTATTGGCGGATATGCGCCATTTTTTCCGTACCTGCTTAGAAATGACCGGCACACTGTTTAAATCAAGATAAATTAAAATCGGACGAAACGTTGATACACTATGGGCCGTTAAAATGTCTTTAAAAAATCACAGCGCTAGACCACAAAAATCTGCGCTGATGCGCTTCCCGTATATTGACAAAAGGGAAGTGGTCTTGGCAGCACTAGCGGCTTGTTTGATGCATATTGTAATGCTATATCATTTAAAAATCATGTTAGGTCGCCGAGGTCATCATGACAGGCTAATGGAACCATGCATGGTCAACTGGAATGTTGTAATAAATGGAAATGACTGGCATGCGATTGACGTCACTTTGCATGCTACTCCATACACATCCTACTGTTTGTCATTATGTGCTTAAGTGTTTCTATACTTTATTCATGTATTTCAATCCCTTCTTTGCAAAGCCGATTGTGCCGAGCCGCCCAACGGAGCAGTCAGGTGGGCAGCCAGGTTCCGGTAACTGGAGCAGGTGATGACCTGATAAAGTGCTCCTTTATAGGTGACCTGAGGTCAATGGATATGGCATATGCATTACATCATTAGTAATGCCCAAAACATCATTAATGCCAATTTTGGAACATTCAAACACAATCACAGTGATCCATACCAATGACAAGCCAAGCCACGCAAAAGCAGAAAATTCTGCTATTTTGACCTCAATTGACCTTGAAGATATTGACTTAAGGTAACGAAATTTGCACACAATAGAGTTAACTATCGTACCCATCCACTCTGTGAATTTCTTTGTTCTAGCCTTAATGGGAGCCGAGATCTTAGGGGGGAGGAATCCGCCTGCCCCCTCCAGTGCGCGTAATTTTCAGAGGCCCTCCAGGGCGCATGTCAAGACAGACTTTCGTCACCAGCAGGGTAGTAGAACATTGGAACCAGCTGCCAGAAACTATGGTCAGTAGCAGCACATTGAACATCTTTAAAAACATCATAGACAATCATTATAAGAATAGAAGGCTTGCTTTTCAGTATTACAGAGGGCTGATTAAAATATTGCACAGAAAATAAGCGATTCCATCGTCTTAGTCACCTTAATAACCATTGCATTATAATGATATCTTCCAAGGATTCATAAAACGAATTAAAGCATACATTTACCGGTAAGCCTAGGCTCATATTTGGCAAATCCAGCTATGGTTTCAATTTATGTTGGTGAAACTTTAAGCGTTATGAACGATAACAGGTTGAGGTTGTTGAATCCCATGAACTGAAGAAATTCTGCACCAAACTTAAGAGCATGTTGAATACCTTAGGAACCCAAACAATACTCCTCAACCTCATATTCCCACGCCAACAATCAGAAACCACGTATGTCAGCCCCAACACTCATGTCTTCGCTGCGACACGGCTGAATCTTAGCCAGGTTTAATGCATATTTGGAATGTCTACGTGACGTCACGAGATATACCAAAATCATGATAGATTATACTATAAATTTAGCACATTCCTGCTTATGTCACTTGGGCTGGAACTAAAAAACCTACTAGATTCCGCTGCACCCTTTAGTCTTAGTACCCAGCGTGGACTCATCTTGCGCATTCGGCGCATTCGCCACATTTCGTGCGATGCTGCGGTTTCGGCTAGGCCTTCTGCCTTTTTCTAATTACTGCCACATAATAGACCTGCGCCATATCTCACGTGCTGGAATGCTTAGTATGGGCGTTCGCTGCAAAAAGTCCAGTAATTAAATCCGATCATTCATTCCCTTTCTCCCACATTTTCTGATAGTTGGAGATGCAGAATCCGCTCAGCTTTGATGCACCTGATAACTTTACTGCTATCCTCCCAGAATGGCTACCTTGCCGAGGCCTTCCTCAGTGTTCTTTGAGTCTGCTCCTGACCCTGCTCCAAAAAAGAGTAGAGCAACATGGAGCAACTTGGAGCAGTTCGAAGCAGGCCCGGCAAAAGCGAGCGCTGGAACGTTTCTAGTAACTTGGAGTAAAAATCAGCTGTCTGTGCTTGGATTATGGTTACCTATACGATGCAGATGTTCAAAACTTGTTGACGCAGATTCCCCAAAGCGCTTCGCAAATGTATCGTCAGCGCCACATTTGAGCTACTCCAAGCTGCTCCGAGCTTCCCTGCTCTCGGTCGGAGTAAGTTGGAGTAAGTTGGAGTAGATTGGAGCTACTCCGTTCTGCTCCGAAAACGCACGGGAACACGAAGCAGCTACTACAAAGTGCTCGGAGCAGCTTGGAGCACGGTCAGGAACAGACCGTTTGTTGCGTCTTTCTGCGCTGCGGCCTAATGCATTTTCGAAGCCCCTCCTCGTTTTAGTGTGTTGTTCCTTTTTTGGGCACCGATTATTTTTTACGTGTCAGGGCGTTTTCGAAGATCCCGATGTCTTCATTTAACGCTCGGTGCTCTTGTTCGTTTTGGAACCATGTTGCCATTTGCGGCCCCAGTCTCTTTTTCAGGCCCGGTGGTGCGTCATTATGAAATATGTGTGCCTTAAAAGCTACATGTGCATTTTTTAGAGGTGCAGGTATGTTTATTTGTGGCTGCAACGCATGTGTTAGGACCCTTTTGCTTTTTGGTAGACTGTGCACGTTTTGGAGGGCCAGTTGTATTGTCGGCCCCCGCTGTGCCCTTGGGCTCCTGTTGTATTTATTTGGGGCTTCCCCGCTGGTGATCCAGTACGATGTTGTGGCTTCGGTGCGGTGCTTCTTAGTCCCAGCGCAATTTATCGCGCTCAGGCGCGCAGTTCCGGGTACCCAACGCCAGTTTTCTGGGCTCAACGCGATGTTTGTGGATATCTTCTTATTTTTTCTAAAGTCCGAATCCCAGCCTGATTTTTGCGAGTCCCTAGCGCCATGTTTTTGCATCCCACCTCTTTTTTCCTACGGTATGTTTTTCAGTGCCAAACGCAATTTGTGAAGACATCTGGTAGCATGTTCGGTGCTCCAGAGCCATTTTCTTGAACCGAACATTTATTTTGTTGAATCCATTCTTATTTTGGAATTCTGGAAGGTTCCAGCTTGATTTTTTCCGGATACCAATTCGGTTTTTGTGGTCACACTCGTCTTACGTGTGGGCCTAGACGCCAATTGTGTGGAGCTTCGACGGGACTACCGATGGGAGTTGTGGGTCCCGAGCGCGATATTTTTGGGGACAGATTCGAGTTTGTGGGAAGCGTTGTACTTAGCTGTTGCCCCAACGCGATTTTCGCGGTTCCTATTGCAAGTTTTGGAGCCTCGGAACGTGCTTTCTGGGGTCCGAAGTACTTATTTGCAGACCACTGCGCGAATTCTGGTGGACCGACGCGAATTTGGTGACCCCAGCGCGAGTTTTGGAGCTCCGGCACGATTCTTGGGAGCTTATGCCTCTCGAGATAGAGGGGGAATTTTCCCCTTTAATATGCCAGTGGCCACCACTGAAGAAGTATGTTTTTGTCCCAGAGCGACATTGCGGTTAGGAATTGATTTTTTGGAGCAGCTGCAACTTTTTGGGGCCCTGCGCTCCCTTCCAGAAAAAAACACTTCCAGGGTGATTTTCAAGGGCTGCGACGCGTTTCATTTTATATAGTCTAATGTGATCTTCTAGGCCCTAACGTCATTTGCTTGGCTTTACCTGCCCCGCGTGAGCTTTAGCTGCCTCGACACCGTTTTGGGTCTAAGACGTTTTAGGTTTTTGGCTTCATTGTTGGGCCCCAGAGTTGGAGTGCTTTTGTGTGTTTTTTTGTGGGTGGTTTTCAGAGTTGGACCCATGTCCGGAGTGTTTTTCGTAGCTTCATTTGTTTTGGTCCCAATGAGAGTGTTCTGGAATGGTACGACCCGTAGTGCCACTAGATTGTTTTTCATGGTCCGGTCGTAAATTTTTGGCACACCCAGGCTCTGCGTGATTTTCAGGGGACCGGACGGATTTTTCCGTCCGTATCGTAATTTTGAACACCTCGGCACGACTTCTTCCATTTCTTAGGGGTGTCTTGCAAAGTTTAGACCTCATATCACGTCATAAATATATCGTCCATATTCCTGGAGCATCTTTATCGGTTTTCAACGTCTTATGTCCTACCCTCCTCCATATTCAATGTCCTCCCCTCTCGTCTCTCGTCTCAGAGGGTCTCCTTTGATTTTCTGGGGCCTCCCTTCCCGCATTGGGGCCTCTTTTGCAATTATGTGGGGCTCCGTGGCATTTTTGGCACGCCCTTGATTTATGGGGCCTTCTACCCTCTTTAGGTGACTTCTTTTTCAAATTATGGGCCCCTAATTTGTAATAATCCTGGAAGCCCCTAATTTGTAGAATCTCCTTTTCTTCCTCGGACCTCCTTTTCGTCCTGGGGGCCTTCTTTTTGTCATGGGGACTCCTTTTCGTCCTGGGTCCTCCTTTTGGCCCTGTGGCCTTTTTCGTCCTGGGGGCCTCATTTTCGTCCTGGGGCTTCCTTTTCGTCGTGGGACCTCCTCAAATTTAATGGGGGCAGTCTCACGGCAGGGTGAAATTTCCTCCGCTGCCCCCCCCCCCGGTGGCGACGCCCCTGTGGGTATTACTGATGCATATTACGTAGGTGCTGACTAGGGAGATATGATTTTCCCGTCGGTCATCGGTAAATTGATTTCATGCATGAAAAATAATGCCCATGAAAATGTACTCCGGAAAAAATATGTTTGCACTCCGACTGCACCCCTGGAAAGCAAGTTTCCCACTCTGCTGATCACCACATGGCTCCGCCCCTTATATGTGTGCCGGTGGATCAATTGTATGGTATAATGTAACAAGGAACTAACCAGCTAAACTTGCTCCCCGGAAAATACAACCAGGAATGCTAAACATTAATGGGTAAATATATGTGATCTTATTTAATTATATTTAGTTTAGTAAAGTTTATCTATAAACACGCGCCCTGCAGGGCCTCTGAAAATTACGCGCACTGGAGGGGGCCGGATTCCGCCCCCCTAAGATATCGGCTCCCATTAAAGCTAGAGCAACGAAATTCGTAAGGTGGATGGGCACGATAGTTAACCACTATATTGTGTGCAAATTTCGCGAACTTAGGTCAATATCTTCAAGGTCAAATGCGGTCAAAATAACAAAATGTTCTGGTTTTGCGTGGCTAGGCTTGTCATTGTTATGGATCGCTGTGGTTGTGTTTAAATGCTCCAAAATTTGGACTAATGATGTTTTTGACATTATTAATGATGCAATACATATGCCAAATCCACCATTTGATCTCAGGTCACCGATATGGGAGCCCTTTGTCAGGTCATTATCTGCTCCAGTTACCGGAACCGGGCTGCCCAGCTGACTGCTCCGTTGGGCGACTCGGCACAATCGGCTTCGCAAAGAAAGGAGTGAAATACATGAATAAAGTATAGAAACGCTTAGGCACACAATGACAAACAGTAGATTTCCGGATGTGTAGGGAGTAACAACAAGTGACATCAATCGCATGACAGTCATTTCCATTTACAACATACTAGTTGACCAAGTTTGGTTCCATTCCTGTCATGATGACCTCGGCGACCTAACATAACTTTTAAATTATATAGCATAACAATATGCATCAAACAAGTTGCTAGTGTTGTCAAGAACACTTCCCGTTTGCTAATATACGGGAAGCGCATCAACGCCGATTTTTGTGGTCCTGGGCTGCTAATATTTTTTTTTTAAACACCCCATACCTTAAAAACTTGTCGGCCGATTTTCCTGTTTCTTCCTTTAAACAATGCGCCTGTCAATTCGAAGCAGGTACAGAAAAATGGCGTATATCGGACTGTATAATATGGAGTTGTGCACGAAAAATAGGAGGGGTAGGCAGATTTCGCCCTCCACCCCTCCAGGGCGTGTGTTAACCTGTCATGAACTTGTCCAAAGTATTGGGCGAACAAAGTATGGATGGAGAACTATTTTAATTCTACTCAATTCTACTCAATGACAGACCTGGGATTGCGCCAAATGATGTGGAGATCGAACTTTTTGAGGCGCCAACATGCTGTCAGGTCAGCGTCCAGGCACGGGGTCAGACGAAAACATCCAGGGAGATGATTTCCTTCCATGGCCTTAGACAGCGTGCGTAAACCCACAGACGCTAATGGCGGGAACAGGGTGGGGCACTGGGGGCATGTGCCCCCGTGAAAACTGTCACCCCTCCGAGAAGGCTTGAGTGCACCCCGTCAAATTTGTCAGCCAGTTGTACACCTCTGAGAGAAAAAGTTGCTCTTTCAGTGTGCTCTTCTAAATTGCCAGTCAGATACGCCTGTGGTAGGGAAAAGGCGCCCCTGCACTGTGCTATGGTGCATCCATATTTTTATTCCAGAGGCGACGCCTCTGAGACATAATGCGAAATTTTAGTGTGTCGAGTAAACTCCATCCACACAAATTTTCCAAACTAAGGGTGTCCCTTCAAAGAAATGGCGCCACTCCAAATCCAAAGTGTTTCCATGAGAATCCCTGGATCCGCCTCTAATAGGCGTAATGCTAAAGGTAACTGGGAACATAGTTTCTCTGGGCCCTGGACTCCTTAGGAAGGGGACATACTTCCCTAGTACTCCGAGTTGGCTGAAAGTCTTTAGGGGAAAGGGGTCACTCGGGAGCGTCACGCTCCGACCGCGCGCAGCGGGACTCACACAACCGCGCACCGCGCACTCACGCGAACAGTACCCGCCAATCCCACGGCCGCCGCTCTGGCGGTGTCACTCCACAACTCACGTGCGTGTCCGCTGTATAGATGTCGCCACACAGCACTACATTCTCCTCCCCTACGAAATACGCCTGGAGCGTGCCTACCTAAGCAACGCAATGTCACGTGCTACCATTACAAATGAAGCGCTACGCTTGAACATCGCAAAGCCTCTTGGCACACAACAGTTGTACGCTACAGTTGTACAGTGCACACCTAAATACCGTGTCCTCCGTTGTCCTCCATGAGCGGTGGCTCCATGAAGAACCACATGGAGTACCATGTGGAGTTCACACGTTGCGCTGTCGGTGCACGGGCAGGGGCGCCTCTAAACTATGTGACGCTTTCAAAGGTCTGTAGGAAGAGGACATCCTAGACATAATAGTAGGTTTCTTCAAACACCGCTGGCAGAAGGTCAGGTATTCAAGACATAGGCAAGGCATGCCACCTGGGGGTGGGGGTGGGGATACTGAGACTGTGAACCCCTCACTATTTATTTCTTTTCGCAACCTCGGAAGGATATGGAAAACACTAGTTTTCCATATACACCCAAAACTAATGTTTTTTTTTGGCAATTTCACAATTTTTAGTTTTCAAGCTTTCCTCAATTTTCCTTTTCTAATGGGTAGAGCTGACCGGAAAACGTTGTTCTAATTCAACTTTCGCTTATAAAAAATGCTTACTTTAGCCAGAATGTTTTATTTGAACTCTCATAGGCAAGTATGCAAGTACCCAAAAACGAAAAAAAGAACAATTTCTCTCCTACGTTTTGTTGCATCCCTAAAGATAAACAAACGCTGAAAGTTTCATTAAAATATATGTATTTATATATATATATATATATCCGTTAAAGCGTGACGATTGGTTGATTTTTTGGAAGTAACCTCACTTGACCTAGGCTAACTCATTTACCCTGGATGACCTGACATCAAAATGTTGACACAACACGCCAAATTGATGTGGGAAAAGGTATGCCAAATTTCGGTTCGCTGCCGCGCGCCGTTCTTTACTCTCCGCGACAAACCTGAAGGGGGCCGATTGAAGACTCTCCCCCCGAAACGGCGCGGGTTAATATACTTTTGAGAGGCAAGTGCCGCCTTAAGCCCGGTTCACACCGCGATGGGATGGGAAACGGCACCGCCGGCCGCTCGCCTGCGATTTTGTGACGTCATATGACCAAATATGGTAAGCGACCGCCCCGGCCGTTTCTTATCCGTTTTGGTCTGTCGCGGTGTGAACCGGGCTTTAGTCTTGTGTTTGCCCTCAACCCGCATCACCACCACAGTAATTTCTACGTTTGACATGGGACCATGCGCCGAATGTCCCTCAATCAATTCGGACCCGATCATTGCTAACACTCGCACGTCCGGCGGTCCGCACCAACTTCGCCTGTTCGGGGGGGTCAGATGTCTGCCACCCCCTAAGATGTCTATAACTGTGCTAGCTAGCGACAAACGGAAAACGGTGTTGGATAGCTGGCGACGAGCTCTATCGAAAGTATTTCGGTCGTTTTTTTCGTTCAGGTCAATATTCAGGTCACAGTCATCATAGGCCAATTTCGACCAGATCAGGTGGGACTCTCAGATATCGACACATATCTCGGGACCTGTTACAGATAGAAACAAATGGCGAACGCCATTCGACAGTCCTTGAAATGTGCTACCGGCAATACACGGTGTGAAGCAGGAATACGTCCTACTCCGAAACTATGACCTTAAATCAAGCTCATGAAGTAGCCTAGGAAGCGCATGCAATGTATCTATAGACACGTCTTGGCGATACAAGCACAATTTCAATATACGGTAATTTCAGCTTTCTAGATGCATGCAGTGCGATATAATGCGCCGAAATGTGCTAGTGATCTCAGGTGACCTTGGTGAAGTCCCTCAGCAAAGATATTATCGTAACATGGAGCATGGCTTCCAACTACCAACTTCCAACTACCACAACAGTTGTATGGTTATTCTGAGAGCAAATATGTCACCAGGAAACATTTGTATATTTTACTATTGCCCAATAATGGGGGAAGCGATGGCCGCGACCTGACCTCAGGTCAATGCTACTATAAAACGATATATATACATATATATATATATATATATATATATATATATATATATATAATATATATATATATATATTATGGACCATGATGAGATCATGATGTGTCATAAGTTTGAAATTAATCGCCAAATTATTGTCGAAGTTATGCCACCTACAACTCCGAGGGATGTTGGGTTACTTCGGCTGACCTGGTGACCTGGCCTAGATGACCCAGGGTTAAAAATGTATGATGATATGTGGAAAAGAGCAGCCATGCGAGGTATGGCCTTGCTAACCCGATTAGTATGGCGGAAAATTAGGAAAAAGCGCAGATGGTGGGGTCAGATATCTACCCCCCTCGGACGTGTGAGCGTTAATGGATTGTACCCACCCCTCAATCATTTTCATGAATTAACGCCCCGACAAAGGTGTATGTGTGTATGTGTGGAGGGTTCATGTGGGTGTTGGCGAGTGTATATATTTTATTTAGTTACCGGTTCATCGCATAGTAGATGCATGCCATAGAAAACGTGTAATTTTCTGAACCTATATGGTATTTTTATGCCACGATATTCATTCTACATTGTTGATTTTTACTTGTCCTTCGTCACGAATTTGATTCGCGTTTCGTGTTGCATTATGGTTCCCTCGAAGCAGATGAAAAAGAGCATGGACTCCGGTGAAAAATGACACGAAAAGTATTGGCATTTATTAAGCTGAACATAGAAGCATTTATCCAAATGGAAGAACACGAACGGCAGTGGGCAACGAGTAAGAGCAGCGTGATAAATCCGTAGCCTAATTGTCAGTGAGTGATTCGTGCGTCACCAACGTCTGAATACGATGCTAACAACTGCACGGACCGTGATGACTGACACCCGCGACTGAATACGGTGCTAACAACTGCACGGACCGTGATGACTGACACCCGCGACTGAATACGGTGCTAACAACTGCACGGACCGTGATGACTGACACCCGTGACTGAATACGGTGCTAACAACTGCACGGACCGTGATGACTGACACCCGCGACTGAATACGGTGCTAACAACTGCACGGACCGTGATGACTGACACCCGCGACTGAATACGGTGCTAACAACTGCACGGACCGTGATGACTGACACCCGCGACTGAATACGGTGCTAACAACTGCACGGACCGTGATGACTGACACCCGCGACTGAATACGGTGCTAACAACTGCACGGACCGTGATGACTGACACCCGCGACTGAATACGGTGCTCACAACTGCACGGACCGTGATGACTGACACCCGCGACTGAATACGATGCTAACAACAACTGCACGGACCGTGATGACTGACACCCGCGACTGAATACGGTGCTAACAACTGCACGGACCGTGATGACTGACACCCGCGACTGAATACGGTGCTAACAACTGCACGGACCGTGATGACTGACACCCGTGACTGAATACGGTGCTAACAACTGCACGGACCGTGATGACTGACACCCGCGACTGAATACGGTGCTAACAACTGCACGGACCGTGATGACTGACACCCGCGACTGAATACGGTGCTAACAACTGCACGGACCGTGATGACTGACACCCGCGACTGAATACGGTGCTAACAACTGCACGGACCGTGATGACTGACACCCGCGACTGAATACGGTGCTAACAACTGCACGGACCGTGATGACTGACACCCGCGACTGAATACGGTGCTAACAACTGCACGGACCGTGATGACTGACACCCGCGACTGAATACGGTGCTAACAACTGCACGGACCGTGATGACTGACACCCGCGACTGAATACGGTGCTAACAACTGCACGGACCGTGATGACTGACACCCGCGACTGAATACGGTGCTAACAACTGCACGGACCGTGATGACTGACACCCGCGACTGAATACGATGCTAACAACTGCACGGACCGTGATGACTGACACCCGCGACTGAATACGATGCTAACAACAACTGCACGGACCGTGATGACTGACACCCGTGACTGAATACGGTGCTAACAACTGCACGGACCGTGATGACTGACACCCGCGACTGAATACGATGCTAACAACAACTGCACGGACCGTGATGACTGACACCCGCGACTGAATACGGTGCTAACAACTGCACGGACCGTGATGACTGACACCCGCGACTGAATACGGTGCTAACAACAACTGCACGGACCGTGATGACTGACACCCGCGACTGAATACGGTGCTAACAACTGCACGGACCGTGATGACTGACACCCGCGACTGAATACGGTGCTAACAACTGCACGGACCGTGATGACTGACACCCGCGACTGAATACGGTGCTAACAACTGCACGGACCGTGATGACTGACACCCGCGACTGAATACGATGCTAACAACTGCACGGACCGTGATGACTGACACCCGCGACTGAATACGGTGCTAACAACTGCACGGACCGTGATGACTGACACCCGCGACTGAATACGGTGCTAACGACTGCACGGACCGTGATGACTGACACCCGCGACTGAATACGGTGCTAACAACTGCACGGACCGTGATGACTGACACCCGCGACTGAATACGGTGCTAACAACTGCACGGACCGTGATGACTGACACCCGCGACTGAATACGATGCTAACAACTGCACGGACCGTGATGACTGACACCCGCGACTGAATACGGTGCTAACAACTGCACGGACCGTGATGACTGACACCCGCGACTGAATACGGTGCTAACGACTGCACGGACCGTGATGACTGACACCCGCGACTGAATACGGTGCTCACAGCTGCACGAACTGTGATTGCACAGAACAAGGCTAGTTTGGTGTTTGGATTCAAGTCCTTTCGGTCAGCTCTGGTTATTTCGTGACGACGGGATGAAGGAGAATGGAGCAACAGCACCTAAAGACGGATAATTGTTGGAGGATGTGAGGTGGTAGGTACGGGTAGGCGCGACATGGACAGGACGGGGCTGCGCCCCCGAACACAGTGGCACGGATCGGAGCCGCGCTGCGTATCAAAGACTCCCGACGCGTGGCACAAAAACCACACTGACCGCTGATTTATCTTAAGTCTGTCAAAAAGTCATCAAATGACTCACCAACATGATGCTCGCGAAGATTGAATGTCCGCCGTTGCAACACTGCATTGATCTGCCCGCACGCATATGCTTGTAATTGATCAGATATCACTGATATATCGTTTCGATCACTGTCGGCGATATCCAGATTTGTGGCGACTTTCAACGCCTCGTCAGATAAACATGACCGCAGCACGGCCATCTGTACCGCCGTCGGTTGCAGTTCAGATACCAGGGCGAAGTCGTTCCATCTCGTACGCTATGTCTTGAATCTCTCCCAGCGGTCTGTCGCGAAGTTGAACTTCTCTGGTTGCGTAGCTTTCGAAAGCCATCCAACGTCTCTGGGGCCAGCCACAGGCAAAAGCTGCTGTTCAGGTCGCGTATCCTGCTCCGGCTGCGCCATGGTTTGGTTGCAGCCGGGTCCGCCGGAGGGCACGATACACACATCAGGAAGTTAGCACGATAACCGTATTGGGCTTGCCTGGCTCAGCTGAGGGGACGAACGCGGCGACATCTACCGGTGGTTAACTCAACCACTACATTTACCTATGGTCACGTTAGCTTCCGCGTTTATCCCGTGGTGAGTTGGTGAAATCGATTTCGACTGTAAATTGTCACGCCGGAAATGACGAAGAGGATGTAATGTATGTTTTACCTTAAACTATCTGTGAGAGATCATTGACATCAAGTTCGACCAAGTAATGACATATTACGATAAATTACGCGAAAATTGGGCATAATGTAATCGTACAAAGAACGTTGCTGTTCTTCGTGAAATCGTACCCCAATCCGGTTTCAGCGCCGCCTACGTCTTGCGAAATGGCATTGGATGGCCAGCCATTAACCGGAGCTTACAAGGCCTGGTATGACATGACCTGATTTGACCTGTTTTCACCTTTCCATTGAATTACTTTCGACGCAGTATATATTCTTAGTTGAAGGCTAAGGTACCATTGTATCCATGCATACATTGTCCCAGCGTGGACTATGGCAGGTCACGTGTTCCGACGATGGATACCTAGCAAGATGTTTCACAACCAATATATCCTTCCTAGAACAAAATTGTCCGACTTCAAAAGTGAAGTGCCCATGATATTCCAGCTTCAACTTGCTTGACCTAGTCATGCTGCGTGACATGACCTGACCTTAGTGATATCTGATATCAAGCAGATGCATGCATGTTGCTTTAATGGTTCTATTGAAATGATCCGAGTCATATATATTTACATGTCTCCGGCCGTCCCCCAAGATAAAGATCATGTCACTGGGTTAGCCTATTATGACATTTTTCCTGTGTCTCCAGTGTGTACCTAAATCATGTCCGGGTAGGTGCATCATGAGCTCATCTGCTTATCATGTGCATACTGGAAAACATTACTTGTTCGCCTATCCACATTTGCATGCAATATGGGTGGGCTTTGTTGCGCGTAACCGGCATCATTTGCGAATACGATTCAATATATATATATATATATATATATATATATATATATATATATATATATATATATATATATATATATAAACATTTCTATCGATATAGAAATGTGCACATCATCTTCATATATTACATTCCACTCCCAATTGAACATTTTTGCGATCATAAAGGTTGCATCCTTCATCCATTTACACCGATTTTTCTTAAATCCCAAAGCCTCATGAATTGCTCTGCAATCACATTTTGTTCAACGTATTACATAATCATCAATTGTGTACTCGCACCAGTGAGTGATTGTTTTCGTGTATTCCACAGACGTGCCAACCGGCTGCGGTGATGGTCGCACTGAAACACTCTCAGGGCATGAAGTCCTACGGTTGCGCCCGCGTCCAAGGAAGCCTCACCCTGAGCACTAAGCACTGCAAGACGGTGCCCAAGGTCAACAACCGGTAAGGACGATGTGACTGACCCCAGATGAACAGAGGTCATGAGTCGTATCCACACATTTGTTGATTGCTTTGTGATCGGACACGCTTAGACTTGCATCGTCATACAGCAATTAACGGCGTATTTGCTTCCGTGATTTAAGTTCACTGTGTTTGTCAACTCTTCTAAACCATGCGCGATGACACAAAGTTGACTTTAATCACAGAACAAAGAAAGCCATTGTTTTGTTGCGGGGGCGCGAGCGTAGACAGGACTTCGTCCATGAGGTGAACATCTGAAACCGGGCCCCCTACCTACCCAGCCCTCCTCCTCCCCCCACCCACAAACGACTTTTCAGATTTCGAATGAAGTCACCGAACTCTCTCTCTCTCTCTCTCTCTCTTTCTCTCTCTCTCTCTCTCTCTCTCTCTCTCTCTCTCTCTCTCTCTCTCTCTCTCTCTCTCTCTCTCTCTCTCTCTCTTTCGCTCTCTCTCTCTCTCTCTTTCTCCTCTCTCAGCAATGATTGCGATGTTCTGCAGCGATGATTTACCTTAAAAAGAGCAGGACCAAGAGTTCAAAGAAACAGAGAAGGTTTTCGACTCGCTACGCGGACGGAAAATTTACGGTTTTGTGTTGTGAATATCTCAAAATATCCCGCTTTATCTCGTGTATTTTTGTTGTTAAGGGGGTGTCTCCCCCCCCGTTGGCTGCGCCTCTGATAGCTGGCCAACCCTGACGAGTTCGTTGTGCTGTACCGCTGACTTATTACGGTGACTTTGCTGTTGTTTCAGACAGCTGCTCTCCTGCGACAGAGACGGAGACTATTTCGTCATTGGCTTTTCCATGGCAAGTGAGGATGTCTTCGGCTCATACCCCATCTTGGACTTGAGCAAAATCAGCTGCGGTCCTACTGACAGTTAGAAAACAGGGTACACACGGAAACAATCTCGAGATGACATTTGCGACACGTCCAGGTGCGGTTTGGATTGCGGACCCCACTGGAAGCTATGTGGATTGTTCTGGGAACGCGACTTTCTCTAATGTCCAGTGGCAGTTGCATGCTAAATAACAAAATCGGTGGATCAATGCTCGCTTCAAGCACCTCAGACATTCCAAAACAGCAAACGGTAGGAGAAAGAAGCCTGGCAGCTCCGTGTGGACCGGCTTCGTAATCTAAACTGCAAACTATGGTAGCTTGCCCTGCCTGTCTCACCTCAGCCTATGACCCTGTCTGCATCGGTAATATGTATGAAACACTAACCTGCCACCGCTCCCAAGCCTCACCGAAACCACCACCTATACATAGACGTGTACCCTGGATGGACTCACTCACTTATCCGGAGAAAAGGTACGCTTCTTCCATTTTACTTGTCCTGCACTCGATGAAGATACGATGGCACCTCCGAGGTTCGACCACTTATGACATTTTTAGGTGCGTCTCTTCCCATAGTTAGCGGTAGCTTTACAGGAAGGGATTCGAAATCCGGCTGCAACCCATTTCATCGTGTCAAGTTCAATTACGAAGCCCTTCGCATTTATTCCTACATCGTCTTTCCGGCTGGAACCCGTGAACACACCGTACCACCAGCCACCCTACCCGCAATCAGAACCAGCCGCAGCCAGCACCACCCTGACCGGCACCGGTAGCGTTCCAAAGTGAAGATGTGTATGATTCGTCCCATTTATCTGTCCGTTGAGTGGGAGTTGTGTGCATACAGTCAATGTGCGAAGCATATCGGACTGGAGGACAGAAGTAGAGGCTGAAGTGAGACTGCACGCTCCCTTAGATAGCGCAGTAGTTCTGCTTATGGATGAGGCCTATGCGGAACCGAGCATTGTGCGAATGTTTTATTTATTTAGTTATTTACTTGTTTCAGGATGCATGTCTTCCACGTACCGTGGCTATTATTGTTTGCTTGGTGGAGCAAAACAATATGTTGCGGTTCTTGTGAC
Organism: Imbricaverruca yamaguchii; assembly: GCA_034440575.1. Classification (NCBI taxonomy): domain Eukaryota; kingdom Metazoa; phylum Arthropoda; class Thecostraca; family Neoverrucidae; genus Imbricaverruca; species Imbricaverruca yamaguchii. Next base: position 4,620 of record JAOTOL010001054.1, on the reverse strand, counting down.
CACACGCGGCTGCCATGCAATGCGTTGTTTTTGTTGTTGTTGTTCTCGTTGTTGCTGTGATCGCACACGGCTGTCATTCTCGTCTGTGCACTGCAATAAAACTGCTTCGTTTGAGGACTCGCCCTGCTCGCGGTTGCCCGTGGAGTTGCAAGTCGGCTCGCCTGGAAGCGCTCCCTGCCGACATGTCGGCGTTCTTCACGCAAGAGATCGTTTTCGCCTCCGAGGCGTCCCTACTGAAATAAATGCATGTGCGGCCCTGGCTAATGGTGGGTCCAGGCCGGCCAGCAGCGTTAAGCGGGTCCAACTTCCTGGCTGGCCTACATTGTCGATGCATCATAGCAGCTGGCTTCTCTGGAACAGCGTGCTTGGTGGAGCCAAGCACCATGTCCACCCTTTCTGATTCCAAGAGGAATGTAATTGAGCACTGATGATGTGCCTCCGTGGAAAATGCACAACACTGACTGGGAAACACGCCATTCGGTGAAGGCTCGAGTGCATCCTCCCCCCTCCTCCCCCAGCTCAGAGGAAGTCTCAGCGAAAGGCGCCCATATCAGAGGAAAAATCTCCCCTGCACTACGTTCGATTGCATCGCCTCAGCCAGCTCAACGGATTTTCAGCGAGAGGCACCTCTCTCGAGACTCTTTGCCCCCTATGGAATTTCCTGGATCCGCCGCTGAAAAGGGCTGTATTGAAAAGGTTGCATTGCAACATGACCGCACGGCGGCGCCCATCCCTACAAATTCAGCAGGCGCGGGTGGTTGAGTTGACTGGACAGCGACTCGCAAAATCTGGCAGTGCAGGATACGCTTATCTCAAGCCGGAAGTGCCCCGTCAAGACAAACTCACGCGCCTGGTCGTCGCCGTACAGCCCTCTCAGCCGCTGAGTCCAACAGTGGACTGCATGATGACACGACTTGAGATATATGCTGTGACGTATAAACAGGGGCGAAAGATCATATTCAACTGTGGAGGTTCCAGACCACCGAACTTGCAGCCCTGCCTCCCCCTCCCAACTTTGGAAGTCAAACTCATGAAAATTAAAGGAATGGAAAAACCAAAGAAAAAGTATGACTAGTCTACATACAGCATACCATGTTTGAATAGTGGCGAAATAACCGCATGTAAATGCCACTCATTAATCAAGCTCACATGGATATTCACCGGACCCCTGAAAATTACGCTGGGCCCTGAATAAGACAAGTCAGGTCCCTGCAAATCAGGTTGGGGCCAAAAGATTCGGACGGGCCTCTGAAAATCGCGCCGTGCACCCCTCCCCCCCCCCCTCCCCCCAAAAAAGTGACGTTGCACTGGAGCTTCTCAAAATCACGCCAGTGCCCCTGAACATCACGCTGGAGGCCCTAAGAAGTCGTGCCGGGTTCATCAAAATCACAAAGGTGGCCTCAAACGGTTGAGCCTTGACCCATGGAAATTACGTTGATCTGGGGGTGACAAAAGGTTGCATCCGGGACGCTGAAAATCACGCCATTGTTTCGACAAGTTGCACCAAAATGGTGGACCCAAACGTCTCATCGGGACTACCGAAAAAGTTAATCCAGGACAACGAAAAAAAACATCCCGGGCAGGGAAAATCATTATGGGGTCCCAACAATCGCGCCAAAAACCCTCAAAGCATGTCGGGCCCTCAAAAACGTGACCAGTCCACTAAAACTTGCGATTGAGATCCACAAAAATGACGGCGAGGAACAAAAAAAATCGTTCTGAGAACTCCATAACTCGTGTCGCTGCCCTTGGAAATCACAATAGGGCCACAATAGGGCCACAACAGGGCCACAATCACACTGGGGCCATAATAGGTCACGCCAGAACCCCACAAATCGCAGCTGGCTTCCTAAGAATAAATTTATGCCCGTAATGTCACTCTATCGCCGCAGAAATTGCACCACAGACGAAAAAAAATGTGTCGGGTCCCGGAAAACAAAGGACATGGGGAACGAAAGAAACTACATTGGACGTCCAGAGTGTTGTCCCTGGGCCAATAAAATCGCGCAAGGGGCCTATGAAAAGTGGAACCCCTGACCCTCCCCTCTCTCTCCCCCCTTCACCAGCTGAAGTGGATTGCGAAAGGGGCACATGCCCGCACCATGTATAGGTGGACACCCAAGAATCGTGTTGTGGTCCCAAAAATCGCACCCGGGCCCATCAACTCGCGTCGGGACGCCAGAATTCCCGTTAGGGTTCCAAATAAACCAAGCGGGCACCACAAAAATCACCATGGACCCGAAAACTTTGCTCCAGGCAGTCTAAATCACGTTGGGGCCCAGCTAGGTATAATGTGCGGTCTCGTCAAGCTACGAAATATCGCGCTCAGAGCGCAAAATTGCCATCCATAGTAAACACAAATTCGAGTCAGAGCATCAAAAACGTCTTTTAAAAAAATACCGTAGCGTGGCACCAAAAAATAATACCGGTACGTGACAAAATCAAACCGGCGCCCTGTAAAATATTGAGACACCAAAGAATAATTGTCGGAGCCAGGAAAATCGCCCGAGGACTCCAAACAACCTACCAGATGACTTCAAAAATGTCATGCGTGCCTGAAGAGGCCCGCCAGAGCTCGAAGCATTGTGGCGGGACATAAGCATTGTGGCGGGACATAGCGTAGATGTGGGAAGGGTAGAGGGCCAGGTGTTGAGACTGAGTGGCCTCAGGATGGTGCAGTTTGAGGCGAGTCGGCCAGCATCGGCGTTTCGCCCGACAAACAGCAGACAGAGATGTAGTGATAGGGAACAATCAGTCAAACGGCGTGGAGAAAGGTGATTTTGTGAGCTCGAAATTGGTTTTGTGATAAGACGTTCATAGAACGCATGTGATTGACAAGGTACCCCATAAACGGTTAATGATACAGCTTCAGTCCCATGGTATTGCAGGTAGCATCTTAAAATGGATAGAGTTGTGGCTTTCAGATAGACAGCAAGGAGTGATGCTAAATGGTACAAAGTCATCATGGCAAAATGTTCTTAGTGGAGTCCCCCAGGGGTCAGTACTAGGGCCATTACTGTTCATTATATTTGTAAATAACATTGAAAGTGGCCTAAGCAGTAAAGTTTTGAAGTTTGCAGATGATTTGAAGGTCTTTAGGGCAATAACAGGTCAGGATGAGCATATCTCGCTGCAAAAAGACTTAGACGAACTTGTGAAATGGTCCGAAGAATGGCAAATAAAATTTAACTTTGATAAGTGCAAAATCATGCATGTAGGTAAGCAGCATATGAAGGCTCCATACTTGATGGGTGGCCAAGTGCTATCAGTGACTCAACAGGAGAAGGATTTAGGTGTTATTCTAAACACAAAATTGGGGGCATCAGAACAGACCAAGGAAGCCAGGAAGAAGGCACTGAGAATGCTCGGGGCAATAAATAGGAATGTATCATACAGAAGTGAGGAAGTGATCAGGAAGCTTTACTGTGCATACGTCAGGCCACATTTGGAATACTGCATCCAAGCTTGGTCTCCTAGCTATGAAAAAAGATTGTTGGCTTTTAGAGAGAGTACAAAAGAGGGCTACAAAAATGGTTAATGGCATAAGCAACCTGGCATATGAGGAAAGATTGAAGAAATTGAATATGTTTTCACTTAGATATAGAAGGCTGAGAGGAGATCTCATCGAGGTCTTTAAATTTGTCAATGGTCTGGAGAGGGGATACCTTGGGGAAATGTTTGAATTTAACAGAAATGATGCAATTAGAGGTCATAAATTCAAAATTAAAATTAACCACAGCAGAACAAGGTTAAGGCAAACTTTCTTCACCAACAGGGTAGTGGAACACTGGAACCAGCTGCCAGAAAACATCGTCAGTAGCAGCACATTGAACATCTTTAAAAACAGCATAGACAATCATTATAAGAATAGAGGGCTTGCTTTTCAGTATTACAGGGAGGGCTGATTGGCAGATTTGGTGGGCAACTGGTTCAGTGTACAGAGTGCAACCAAGAAGGGCCCTTGTGGCTCAGCGTTGCACTAATCTTTTATGTCTTTATGTCTTTATGATTGAAGCGGAGTTGATTGTGCAGAAATGCGTATTTTGCATGCACCACACCGCACAGAGTCGCTGGTTTGCTGCTTCTCTAAATATTATGCAGGTCAACAACCCGGTATTTTGAGAAGTACACTGTGCCTGTCAACACATATGTGATTTTTACGCAATCAACGATCAAATATGAAAGCTATCGACATGTTGTGAAGCATTGACTATTGAACTGGCTCGAGAAAGATGACTATAATACAGAAGTGAGTGCCATGTTTGTGCATAATATGGCACCATGCACTATAAGTGTGCACCAGTCGCGACATCTGGCCACGTGGTCGATGTCTTTTGCTTCATACCGTCTGCACTCGTTTGAAGACGCTGGCGATGGAGGGGGGGGTGGCGACCTCTCCACCTGCACCGGGACAGACCTCTCCATCTGCACCGGGGCAGGCGACACAATGGCGTGCACGGGCGAGAGTAGCATCACCTGATGCAATTGAAAACTGTGCACGTATGCCGGGCGCCGATGTGACGTCACAGCGTGTGACGTCACTGAATATGACGTCCCACGCGAGCCGGTCCGCTGTAGAGGGCGTGTTAACTCCTGAGAAGTGGAGGCGGGGTGTTGTCT
>JAOTOL010001053.1:0-235459 GCA_034440575.1 Imbricaverruca yamaguchii | reverse complement strand
TGTCTCTCTCTCTAAATCTATCGACAACTTCTAACTTTATGGCACTGCATGGTATCGGTAAAACGCACGTGAGCTCGAAAGCACACGGCACCGTTTGATCTTTCGCCCACACACGGCCACCCGGCGCCGCTTGACCGATGTAGTCGATGCGCCCCTAAACTCTCGCCAGGCGGCCGCCGAGGCAGAGCGTGGAGCGCGCGGCGGGCGGCGAGTCGGCGGCGGCCTAGTTAATAGTAGAGGTCAATGTCCCAACCGGCCGCAGCAGAGCAGCCGGCCATCATTGGAAGCTGGCGACTTTTCGATACCCCAGTTGACGCGTTCTCCGTCGAATATGGCAGCACGGCTACCACACTGCTGCTTTGGCTTGCCACTGACAACCGGTGGTGTTTACCAGGCGATACGGACTGTTCGCCATATCTTGACATCTGAGCGCCCGCGGCGGCGTGCGGCCCACGACAGCGTGTCGGGGGTGCAGCTGTGACCGAGTTGAGTGACCGCGTGGCATCGTGAGGCGATGCTGCTCAGAGTCGCAAAGTCTGAACGAGGCTGCCGTCTTGATGTCACAGCTAAGTAGGTCAGGAGTTACTGAATGCGCCCAGAATCATTATAATGTATAAGTACGCTATGGCTACGTCTCTGCGTGGACTGCCCCACTTCCTGCGCTATCGTGTGATGCATCAGTGGATGGGTGAAATGAATGCATATCACTGATCTACGAGGAGTTGCGGTCGAAATACTCCCCGCCAAGGTCGCCCACTATAGCGCTGACAGCTTGTGAGACCGGTCCAAGGTTACCTAATCATGGGCGTCGCCATGTCGTGTGAAGGGGATGTGTCTTTGCAAATGAATATTACGCCTGGGGCTTCGCGCTGTGAAGAAAAAAAAATATGCCTTTCACCTACCAGAAAAAATGCCCCCTGTGCCAAATCCGTGGCGGCGCCTCTGCGTGAGATATTTCCCAGACACAGCGGCCCGGCTGTGGCAGTGAAGGAGCGTCCACAGGGCGATAGGGAGCGGCGGCCGCCTCCTCGGTGCTCCATTGTGATCTGTGTCGCCGCACAGATGTACAGAGCAGACAACTCGCAGCAGCCGGCGTGCAGCCAGTTCTGTGAACACCGCTCTGGAAGCAGCCAGCCAATTCTGGCATCACCGCACCGGGAGCGCTGCGAAGCGCCGGCTGTCGACGCGACTCCAGCGCCCGCGTGGCGGCGATGACCACCAGCAAGATCACATTCCAGTCGCAGTACCTGCCGTGCGAGGAGGTGCGCCGAGGCCTGCGCAAGCTGGAGCCGCGCCACCGCGACTTGCTGGTGGACGTGGCGCTGGACGACCCGTGCGACGGTCTGTTCGACGTGTTCGACTACGTGGCGCCGCTCACCAACGGCACGTCGGCGCGCCAGCTGCGCCGCATCAGGGAGGCGTGGGCGGCGGTGGCCGAGACGCCCGTGTCGCCCGCCTGCTGCTCGGTGCTGCACCGGCTGCGCGTGCTGTCGGTGACGCGCTCCGGCAGCGACGTCGAGCAGCTGAAGGGCAGCGCGTCCGACCTGGACCTGATGTACGAGCTGGGCCCACTGGCGGTGGCGGTAGGTGGCAGCACGGTCGGGCCGGCAGACGGCGCGCGCGTCGCGTGGACGGCGTGCGACGAGCCCGGCTTCGTGGTGCTGAACGTGCCGGTGGCGGCGGCGTGCCTCCACCCCGGCGACGCGCTCTTCTCGGCCGCCGCGCTCCGTCGCGTCAACCGGCGGCTGGCGCTGCACTGCCACGCGGACCGGTGCGACCTCGTCGTAACCGACGCCGGGCCCGCGTGCAACGTGTCCGACGGGCGCCTCATCGACGTCGACTACGTACCGAGCGTGCGCGTGGCGCACTGGCCGTCGGCCGAGTTCGCGGCGCGGCCGCGCGCGGCCGGCTGGCCACCGCCACGGCTGGTGGCCAACCTGACCGGCTACGGCGTGCACCTGGTGCCGACCGGGCTGCGCGGCAGCGCGCAGCGACGCCACCAGTGGCGCGTCTCGCTGACGCGCGCCGAGACGCTGCTCTGCTGGAGCCTGCCGCGCACCGTGCGCCTCGCCATCCGCCAGGTGAAGGCCATGAAGCCGCAGCTGCCCGACGCGCAGCGGCACGCGCTCAAGTCGTACCTGCTGAAGACGGCCGCCTTCTGGCTGCAGGAGGAGGGCGGCGTCTCCGAACGGCTGCCCGTGCGCAGCTGCATCCGGCAGCTGCTGTGCTGGCTGGACTCGGCGCTGGCGCGCGGCCGGCTGGCGTGCTTCTGCTTCCGCGAGATCGACGTGCTGGCACAGCTGTCGGCGGCCGAGCGGGCAGCCGCGCGCGACGGAGTCGTCACCATGCTGCTCAACACGCGTCAGCTGCTGATGACGCTGGGTACGCGCGAGACCATGTGGCTGCTGCACCACCCGGCGGCGCGACTGGCGCCGCGCCAGCTGCGCCGCTTCGTGACGCGCCAGTGGCTGGTGCTGGCGCTGGCGCCGTCGGTGGCCGTGCTGCAGCCGCGGCTGGACCGCGTCGTCGACGGCTACCTGCTGCTGCAGCGGCGCGTGGCCAACATGGCGCGCGCCGGCCGCCGCGGCGCCGGCGACGTGGCGCGCGTCTGCCTGCTGGCGGCAGTGGCCGCCTGTCCGGCCGAGCTGGCGGCGCGCATGCGCTTCCGCCGACTGCCGGGCAGCGGCTTTGTCTGGCACGTGGCGCCGATGCTGACGCTGCTGCGGCGCGTCGACTACACGGAGCTGATGCTGAGCGACTCCGGCCACGCCGATCTCAGCGCCTACCTGGCCGGCCAGAGGGGCCTGCCGGCCGGTCGCCGGCACCCGGGGCTCGCCGACGACCTGTGCCGGCCGCTGGGCCGGCTGTCGGCGTGCCAGCTGGGCGCACTGCTGTTCGACAGACGGCTGTTCTTCACCCTCTGCGTCAAGCTCTCCGGCAACTTCGCCTTCAAGAACAGCGTCACGCTGGACAACATGCGCTTTCTGAACGAGACGCTGACGGAGAGCTGGACAGAGGACGCGTGGGATACGATCTCGTTCCTGCCGACCATGGCCCCACCGCCGCTGTGCTATCCGCTCGTGTCCTGCGCCCTGCTCGACGGTGGGTCAGCGAATAGATCAGATCGCTCAGGTCGGAAGCTTGCCACCTGAGCCGGGTGTGGTGTAGGCCATTGGGAGAAGGGTGGGACAAGCCAGTGATGGTTTAAATCAGGGCTCACCCTTGACCCCTTTTTAAATCAGGGCTCACCCTTGACCCCTTGGGGCAGGCGTGTTTGTTGAGCGGTTCATCATATCTTGACAGTTCCGACGCATCTCAGGGCACCGGCGCGACATCACTCATTGGCGTGTGTTTCGTGACCTCTGGCGTCACAAAATGGTGTCACAAAATAGCGACAATGAGCGTTCGGGAATGGATCTCGCTGCATGCCAGCAGGAGCAACCCTGGAGAGCATATACACATTCTGAGAGCAATGGGTGGCTGTGTAAAAGACGGCTACCCTGTGACAGCGACGGGTGGCCGTTTAGAAGAGTGTTACCCTATGGCAGTAACGCGCGGTCGTGTAGACGACTGCTACCCTATGACGACGGGTGCCTGTTCAGAAGAGTTTCCCTTCGATAGCGGCGGGAGGCTGTGTAGATCAGTTACACTGTGACTGCTACAGTTACTCGTGAAGTACATATAATCACCCCCAGTAATGACGGCTTGCAGAGGACAGATGTTGCAGTTCGATGGTGGAATCGTAAATGTATACTCGAGAATATCCCATGCATTACGAAGCACACCTCGGCCAGTCTACCTCACTCCGACTTCCCTCAGCGGTCCAAGATCTGGCTCCAGGGATGTCTCATGTCTGAACAAATAGGACGATATACTGAACTCCATGGTACGTACCATCGTATTGTGGTCTGAACCTGTACGCAAGGAGGGGCTCCTCCAAATGCCAACCGTGCCCTGGCTAGACATGTGAGACCCCTTCTTTCCCCCTATAGGTGCCTCTCGTACCCTGAGTAGGCGCGCGTGGTCCCTCCTCACGTTTATGGGGGCACTCCCAGGCAAGTACCATCACCGCATAGCCAACTACTGCAGTAATGATACCACTGCACTGCAGTAATGATACCACTACACTACAGCACCGACACCACTACAATGCTGCACTGACACCACTACACTAAAGCACCGACACCACTGCACTGCAACACTGATACCAGTACACTGCATCATTAGCACTAGTGCACTGCAGCACCGACACCAGTCCACTGCAGCACGACACCATCCCACTGCTGCACTTGACAGTGCAGTGCAGCACCGACACCACTACACTGCAACACTGATACTGCTGCATATCCATTGCAGTTGATGAGCCCAAAACTCCATGAAGCACTGATGTCACTATGTTGCAGCAATCACAACAGTACATGTAGTACTGAAAACTGAAAACAGTACATGTAGTACTGAATATTACAACCCACGTGAATATAAACATTAGGCCATGTCGTCGTTCGTCAGATTAAGATTTGGATCTCGGCGGGGTTATTTTTTTGTGCCTTGCTATGTAGTCATGTAAAATAAAAACAAATATTCCCAAAAATTTGAGTTTCAAATCTATAGAAACGAGGATCTTGTGATGTCTGCAAATTTTGTCTCCAACGCCCCAGGCGAGGGTTGGTTGGAGGTTCTTACACCGTCACCGTTTCTCTCCTAATCAAGTTATAGCTGCCAAACAAAAACGAGCATGTTGTCCGTCATCAAAGGAACACGACGGTACCCAGTTTTGAGGCTTGGGGTCAACTGGTGACCTCCCAGGTCAGGTCAATGCCCAGAATTAGGCCAGAACATGCATATGTTTTCGTTTGCGGGGGCCGCATGTTAAACATATTAGGGTTTCAGGCACCGGAAATAAATCTGATGGCCCTCTGATGCTTCTGAAATATATTGGTGTGCATGCTTTCAGATCTAATGACCGCCTACTTTGTCGTAAAGCTGCCTGAGTGCAGCACAAGGTTGACGGAGTACTTGGGGACGGGGAAGGAGATGTGTCTGACCGAGCTGCCCACCCTCCGGGACTGCCTTAGGTACGGCATCTTCCTGAGAGAGATGAACCCCAAGTACCACTACGCCAGCCGCGAATTCTTTCAGGAAATCGTCATCCAAATCAAGCAGAGGTGGGCCAGTGCTAACTTCAAGTTCCAGCCTCCCGTCATTGCGGCAGACAAGACGATCGTGGAGAGACTGCTCGAGCTGTGGGAGAAAGCCAGCAGAATAGCCAGGAAGCACCTCAGAGACCTCAGAGAAGCAGATCAGTAAGACGGAGGAGCAGCTGGACAGACTTTTTGACGTCACGAAGTGCCGCTGCCCAATCCTCCCCTGCCAAGAGGCCAACTGCCCCGGCTGCCCCATCCCCAGCAACGTCGGGCTTCCGCCCTGCCACATCACCTACACTTGCCCCAGGGAGCAGAAAATATCTGCGTTGGAAGTTTCTTTCATAATGGTCCAGAGGCAAAAGTTTGAGGAAAAATCTTCATGCATGATAGGTCGTGTGGACAAGAAGGAGAGCAGCAAGCAGGTGTTGGCCTACCAGAGGAAAGAAAAGAAGGAGCAGTCGAAGCAGAGGATGGCGGAGAAGAGAAAAGAAGAAGAAAACCCGAAGAAAGCCACCATGGAAGTTAATCAATTCGTGGAAGAGCTGACGGAGGGGGAACAGATCGAGATGGAAGAGGACGAGGACTGCTACAAGCGTGACCCCAACTTCTCTGCTAGTGCCGCTACCAGCTCCAGCACGCGCAACATGGCCAGCATCAGAAATGTCGCCATGGCCTCAATCCGGTACGGCATGTCCTGCAACGCCACCGCAGCTATCGCCAACGCCGCCATGCTCGACTACGGAGTCATTTCCAAAGACGACACCTCAAACGTCATCGACGCCAAGAAAGCCCAGCGCGCGAAGGAGGCGCTCTATAGGGAGCTGCAGGAGAAGGCGGCAATGACGTGCCAGAGGAAGGACATCGCCTGCTTGTACTTCGATGGACGGAAGGACTGGACGCTGAAGTATGAGCAGGTGGAGGGAAGTGACCAGCTCTACCCCTCGTTCCAGAAGGAGGATCACTACTCGGTGGTAGCTGAGCCCGGCGGGGCTAGCTCTTTCCCTTCTCACCTCCGAAGGCAGATGAGACTGCCACCGCCGCCGAGCAGATCGCCAAATGTCTGGTGCAGTGGATACGGGAACACGGCGTCGACAAGACCATCATGCATATTGGAGGCGACTCAACCAACACCAACAGCGGCATCTGGGGCGGCGTCTTCCAATTCGTGGAGAAGATGCTGGGCAGGTCGCTGAATTGGCTGCTGTGCGGTCTCCACCTCAACGAACTTCCTCTCCGCCACCTGATCATCAACCTGGACGGGCCAACCAGCAGCGACACCGGCTTCACTGGTGAGTACTGTATCATTTACGTCAACATGTGTTGCAAGATTCGAATGTGTCCGAAATGCACAATTTTGTCATCGACTGCACTGCTCTTTCATCTGTATCACTGAAGGAGATATAGTCCTGTATCACTCATTGTGTATGTATCACTGATTGATATTAGTTTTGTTTTATCTTAAATGTTTTTTTTTTGTCCAAGTTGAAGCACTGTTATCATTTGCATTCTAAATAGCCATATCAGCCGTACGCCCTCAAAGTCCCTGTAAATATTTTAAGTAACGTTATCGACTGCCGCATGGCTAACAAGCATCCATTTACGACGACTAACTACCCATTCAACGATATTTCAGGTCCCCTGGACAAGGCCCTCGCGACTGCCACCGAGCTGCCAGTCAAGAGGTTCAGCAAGATCACCATCGGGCCAGCCCTGCCGGAGCTGACGGAGGAGGTGAGGGCAGAACTGTCCACCGACCAACGGTACGGGTACGACATGGTGGCAGCGATCCGCTCCGGGCACATGACCGACCGCCTCGCCAACATGGACATCGGCCCGGTCAACCATAGCAGGTGGCTGACCACAGCCAACCGCTTCCTCCGGATGTGGGTGGGCCGCCATGGCTTCGCCGAGAAGGAAGCCTGGCACCTCCGGCTCATCTGCGAGTACATCATCGGGGTGTACTACCCCACGTGGTTCAGGTACAAGATCCGTAACCACTTGATCCACTGGGCGCACGGTGCAAAGCTGCAGCTGACTCTCGATCAGGACGAACAGGTAGTCAAGGAGGTGTTCTCCTACCTGGAGTCCAGCGCCTGGTGGGCGCATCCGGAGATGCTCCTGCAGACGCTGCTGTGCATCGAGGAGCGGGAGGACCGCTGCTTCGCCGTACAGAAGATCATGGAGGTGCGGGAGAAGGAGGCGCTTGGAAGCCGAGGAGGGGAAGAACAAGTCAACATCCGCACCAGGTGCAAGGTGGACCTCAACAAGCAGGCCACAGGCCTGCGGAAACTGATTGTCTGGGATGATGAGCAGATCTCCGAGCCCATCCTCACCCGGAACCTGCCACCTGCGGTCATCAAGAACTTCAAGTCCACCCCCATGGAAGTAGACTCGATGCCAGTCCACGGCAGAACGTGGAGCGATGTGTCAAAGAGGTGACGGCCGCGTCCAAGGCAGTGTACGGCTACGCGAGAAGAGACGGCTTCATCAGGGCCAGGCTGGCACACAGAGAGCTGACCGGCGGCGTCATTAAGTCCAAGAAGGACCATGCGAAGATATGTTTGTAAGGTCTGGACCTGTGCTCTTTGCTTGTTAGTGTGCTGTACTGTCGGCCGGTTTTGCGCTCCTGGGGCGTGTAAGCATATTGTGCGCGGCCCGTTAGCGGCTCTGTATCGATACGCTATGGCAGCCGGTGCGCGTGCGCATGTGAATCACTGTGATGCCACCGACATTTGAACCGTGAAGGTCAGACTGCAAAGGTACTTGTAGAAGCGTGTGCTTTTCCTTTGATGCAAATAATATTAGTATAACACTGCTCTATTCGGAAAATGATTTGCTTTTGTGATGTTTAGACCTGAGTTAATATGCTATGGCTTACGTCCTTTCATGTCGATGTGGTACCTGACCGGATTTGTCCTGACCTGACCTCTGTCGGTGACCGAGAGCGGCAAAGATGAGAAGAAACCTCAGAAGTTGTCAGTTTCTTCTCCGGCATGTTGGTGTGGTCCTTCGGTTTGTTCTGTGGTCCTTCAAAGGGTAAAAGTCCGTTTTTTTGCCTAATTTGGGTCATTGACCTGACCTGGGAGGTCACCAGTTGACCCCAAGCCTCAAAACTGGGTACCGTCGTGTTCCTTTGATGAAGGGCAACATGCTCGTTTTTGTTTGGCAGCTATAACTTGATTAGGAGAGAAACGGTGAGGGCGTAAAAACCTCCAACCAACCCTCGCCTGGGGCGTTGGAGACAAAATTTGCAGATATCACAAGATCCTCGTTCCTATAGATTTGAAACTCAAATTTTTGGGAATGTTTGTTTTTATTTTACATTACTACATAGCAAGGCACAAAAAAATAACCCCGCCGAGATCCAAATCTTAATTTGACGAACGACGACATGGCCTAATAAACATAGCCACTTCTATGAACGCTACAATTGCGAAAGACGAAGCCTTAAGAACTTCTTGCATTGTCGTTCCAGCCGATACAGCAATATACCGAGCCCAATTATGAAATGAAGGTGTGGCCTGAACCGAAAGTGTATTCGTGAAAGTAGAGCAGTGTTTTAGTTGCAGATCGCAAAATTGTTTTTTTTTCACTTCTGGGATAGTTCCAAGCTCCTCTTACGCCGCACGACCCTCGAAAGGATATTGCTGAAACACCATCGCGGTCACACTTCGTAATGCGCAGGACACGTCAGGCTTCAGGAACTGGGCGAGATCTCCCGCCTTCCAGTCGCCTTCGCCGCGTGCTGTTCGCCGCTTCAAGCCGGGCCACTTCCCTATCCGCACGCTCCGCGCACGAAAAAAAAACCACGCCCACAAACACAGTCGATATATTAGAACGAAACAAAACAAGTGCTGGCCGGTGCCGGCCGCCGCCGGCCGCCGCCGCGCCCCTCCCGTCGCCCCCAGCCCCCCGCCCGGCGGCCAGACGGCCGGCGGCTCTCCATATCACACTGAAGTCACAGCTCTGACGGACGTCGGCGGCGGCGGCGCTACGAGTTGGACGACGTGCTGACCACGCCGCCGGCAGCCGAGGCGGCGAAGCCGGGCGGTGCGGCGGGCGCGGCGGCCGCGCCGCCCTGCCTCCGGCCGCCCGCCGGCTGCAGGTAGGGGTGCTCGGCCAGCGTCATCACGTCGCACCGGTCCTCCTTGCGGTACTGCAGGCAGCAGCGGATGAACGCCTGGCGGCGCGCGGCAGTGTCAGCGGCGGTGTCAGCGGCGGTGTCAGTGGCGGTGTCAGCGGCGTCGCGTCCGACGATCGGTCGACACCGGAGGGCGCGCGGCAGTGGGGGGGGGGTCCGGCCATCAGTGGAGGGGACGGCAGCACGGGCCGGCTAGGTGCGGGGAGAGGGGTGGGGGGACGGCCACGAATAGAGGGGACGGCAGCATGGTCCGACTGGGAGTGGGGAGATGGTTGAGCTCGGCCATGAATTTAGGAGACGGCGGCACGGCACGGCTAGGAACAGAAAGCACACCGCTAAGAGCGGAGAATCCGTAAAAGAACATCGAGTGCATGCATAGTTAATCTAATATTGTGTCATCAACGACGCATCAAGGATTTCGAATTCGTTGGAGCACACAACAACGCAAAAGTATCCTTCGAAACGATCTGATATATTACAGTATAATACTGGAAATGATGCATCACAAAGAACAAATAACACCAAGACCTGCATGTCCAGACTGCTTTCCCACGTCACATGGGATATACCTCCGAAGACGTGTCTTGGGTACTTGGCTGCACAAAGGTACACATTTACCACAAGCTATTTAGCACCTCTCTAGCACAGTGTAGATGTGGCGTACCTTTGCCTCAGTGTTCACACTTGGTTTCGTCGGGAAATGGACGTCCTTGGCCTTCAGAATAATGTTCTCCTCTAGTATTGTGGCCTGCGACTGGTTGTGTCCAAATGGCTGTAACAGAGATCAGCAGAGCATTACACGCGCTTCGTAGTGGCACTTCTGGTCTATTCTGGCATAATATATATATATATAAATATATATATATATATATATATATATATATATATATATATATATATATATATATATATATATATATATATCACAACGACAAGCTACTTCAGCGCGCATTGTTTCAGTTCTTATAATTCAAAAATTGGCATACCAGTATTTTACTGCGGCCCACCACCGTGGCTGAAGCTTACGGTTTTGACATAAAAACAAAAAACAAAAAAATACGACAAAACTGGTAATCAAGCATGAGTCTACATGTGAACTTGTGTGAAAGCTTGACACCTACGATATACATCACATCTGCTGACACCTCTACCGAGCCGATCAACCTCAGACGGCTAGTAGAGGCCAACAGCAATGCAAAAGCAGGCTCACGAACCACGGGGCCTACCTTTCGGCCGTACAGGCACTGGTAGAAGATGATGCCCACGCTCCACACGTCCACCTTGCTGGAGATCTTCGGAGGGTTTTTACCCACAACAAAGCACTCTGGAGGCAAGTACCTGACGAAACAATGGGGAGGGGGCAGGTCAGGCAGATCCGACGCTCAGTAGGTTTTGACACCCTACAACTAACCAGATTAGGTCAGGTCAGGCATACCAGACACACACCAGTACGTGTCGATAGACTACCAGAAGTCAAGTCAGGTCAGGTTAGGTCAGGCAGGCCAGACGCACACCAGCATGTGTCTATTCCTCATCACGGTCAAGTCAGGTCAGGTCAGGCCAAGTCAGGTCAGCCAGACCAGGCATACACACCAGCGAGTGTCCATATCTCATCACACGTAGTCTGGTTAGGTCAGGCAGACCAGGCACGCACCAGTACGTGCCGACACCCTATGACAGCAGGTCAGTTCAAGTCAACGAAAGTCCAACACAGAGCAGGACAGACCACACGTGCCAGTAGGTGCCAGCGCCCTGAACTGTCAGGTCAGTTCAGGTCGGGCAGATCACACGTACCAGTAGGTGCCGGCGCCCTGGGACGTCAGGTCCATGCCGTGCTCGGGGTTGTAGTTGTCGTCGTCCATGACCTTGCTGAGGCCAAAGTCGGTGATTTTCACCTCTCCCACGGCATCTCCATCCACCAGCAGGATGTTGCCTGACACAATACAAAGACGGGTTAGTCGCACACTCGGGCCAGTTGACGAATGAAACGCGCTAAATGCACGTCTAATGTATGAATATTCAAAAAAATGTGTCGTGTCGGTAACGTTGTGTCTTCATCGTAACAATTGGCGTGGTTGGATATAAAAGGGAACACTCCGATGAAGCCGATAAAGGATTTGATCATTCTACCCGAAGGTGCGCGGTGAAAATGGATCTCACCGCTGCTGCACCAACTGGAAAACCACCTGCACAGCGATCAGCGCGGCAGATATGTCGACAACAATATTGGCATCGACGCTCCATGTCATCTTCCACTCATTATCTGTCACATTTCCGCCATCCGTCATCCGCGAATGATACCATTGCTGGTGCGGAGCCTTCACGACACACCCAGTATCCGGGCAGGAGCGCAGCACATGTCCTCGCAGTTCCTTCGGGGGAACGATCCCCGTGGAAGGTTATTCCACAAAATGCTGCCGGCTAGAATACCTCATACAACACCTGCATGAGAAGATGATGATATTAAGAAGGGTGATGTTACATTGGTATAGGGAGCGGACGGCTTCATCGAAAACTGGCCCTCTGTGCCTGGACTAGAGGATCCGCTGGACATCTTCACCTGGAGAGGTCATTGGTAGGCCTGCGCGCGTCACCGAAGGATCACCGAGCTCACTGTGGGATCAACTGAACTCACTCCGAAAACCAAATTTACTTACTAGACAGCTCTTGGATCACATCGGATCAACGTGAGCCACATAGGAGAGGCACGCAGACGTCATGTTTCACCTGGACATGGCACCAGGAAATGCATGCTTTCGTGATACACGCCATTGTGGCGCATTCCCGATCATTCCTACTTCTACCAGCCAGTTAAACTTACAGTAAGTCGAGAAAAAGGTGGCTTTCTCCGCACACCAGGAAAGGGCCTCATGAACATCTTATGAAAATGTCAGCCGCATACCGCATCTAGGCGCATTGTCATACAGATATCAGCATATAACACGCTGCTGGGGCCATGATCTACTCATGGCCAGAACCTCACGGCTCTGGGGTGCGAACACGTGGCCAGGACCCCACGGCTCTGGGGTGCGAACACGCGGTCAGGACCCCACGGCCCTGGGGTGCTAGCACGCGGTCAGGACCCCACGGCCCTGGGGTGCGAGCACGCCTCACCTGGTTTCAGGTCGTAGTGTATGACGGGCGGATGAATACTGTTGAGGTATTTTAGCGCCGACACCACCTGCATGATGATCGAGCGCGCCTCCCGCTCTCCGATCACCTTGTGCTGCAACCGCCATGTCAAGGTCATGTCAAGGTCATGCCAAGGTCATGCCAAGGTCATGCCAAGGTCATGCCAAGGTCATGTCAAGGTCATGCCAAGGTCATGCCAAGGTCATGTAAAGGTCATATCAAGGTCATGTCTTGGATCGCGGCCGGGTCATAGTGGTGGTGAATTGCAGTCCAGATTCGGATAGTTACTTCCAGATCGCAACTAAATTGATGACAAGATAGCATGCAATAGTTCAATTCGCAGTCCTGCCATCTTCTTAAGCAGAATGTGTGAATAACGACTTGACAACGCGAACAACGACGAATAAATAGCCACATCACGTATTAAAAATCGGCCGTTGTCAGGCACCGACAGTACTTACAGCTGAATATTCCGTCATATGCCGAGCTCCACCTCACCTGTTTCAGGTAGAAGTCGAGGTCGTGACCCGAGCAGTACTCCATGGCCGTGCAGAACGAGTTGGAGTCGATCTCGAACGCGTCGAACGGCTCCACGATTCGAGGGTGTTTCAGAGTTCGGTGGATGTTGTACTCGCGCAGCGCGTGCTTGATGTAGTTGGCCTTCTTGTCGTCCTTCCAGTCCTTGTTCAGCTGGTGTACCTTACATGCTACGTACCGCTGCTTCTTCAGGTCATAGGCCTGCAGGCAAATGTATGCGTCAATGATGGATGAAGGACCTGAACAGCGGGCCAAAAATCGCCTCAGCTTTCAAATAGGAGAGCAGTATAATTATGAACCGGAGAAAGGTAACAATTACATCCATGGGCAAGCGACATGGCTGTAATTGTTACCTTTCGATGGATGGATGTGAAGGTACCTCATGTACAAGGTCCCTTCACATCCATCGCATGACCACCATGGCTGTTTCCTGCAACCCGGAAGATTAAGCATACATTAAGCATAACATTGTTACATTCTTGCACTAGATCAGAATCGAGAAAATAGCATCATAAAGAGCTCAACTACAAAATTCCCCAAACACAAGAATTGAAATGCACCATACGTGACACGATTGCACTGCACGTGACAAAACAAACAACAACATTAACGCTGCATGATGCCTGCCAATGTTCTTGCATTGGCCATTGGTCACAAACAACTGACAACCGAAGGTCTGAAGCACATACCTTGTGCACCTCGGAGAATCCGCCCTTGCCGAGCAGCTCGATGAACAGGTAGTGGTCGTTGAGCACCACGTGCTTGCTGAAGCGCGAGTTGTCCTCGTTGCCGACCCGCTTCAACTGGCGGATGTGCAGGTTGCGCTCGCGCTCCAGCCTCTCCATCTCCAGACTGAGGTCGGTGTCCTCCTTCTTCAGCGCCGCCTGTCGCAACTGAAACGGCACCGTGGTGTCACCGGACGCTCACTGCGCGCCCGGGGGCCGACAAGCGAGCGGGGTCACGGAGCCGCAGCTGCACACAATTCAAGGAGCATTCAGTTTCGCAGCACGCGTTATCGATGTAATAAGAAAACACGACCACGTACCAGGTGTCCTAGGTAGCCTTCATCGACTAGGTGCAAAGGAACTGACAGTTTGTCACCGAATACGCTGAGTGCAAAAAGTGATCGCGAAAAGAGAACCACAAATACCTTATAAAGTATTGCCAGTTGCCAACAACCATAGTCGCCATAGCAGAGGACATCTGACCGACTATGTCTAACGCCCACCAAAAGCGGGACGGGCGGGAGACAAGAGTGGAGAAAATGGCAGGAACATAGAGCATTGTGGACGAATGCAACAAGAAGTACGCCCATATGCGCTAGTCCTCTACTAGTCTGCAGAAGCCAAGAATGGTGCGTTCATGTTGTACGGGTGTGCGCTCTTTGTGGTGAATTTGTGTGAATCTACACCGCCGGCTTTGCCTGTTGTGCGCAGCCGTGCGTAACTGGCTACGCACCCAAACCCAATGCCATTTAGTTTTATTTGGAGACGTACAAATATAAGTCTGGCAAATCGAATGAGTCGGCCACAAAGTGAAATATACAAACAAACGGCTGGACGTCACAAGCCAGGCCGATGTTGCCACTGCTCGGAGCACAACCGCGACAGCGGCAGAGACAAGGAAGACGCGAGAGTGACAGACGAGTACAGCCGCAGGAGCGACAGAGACGAGTACAGCCGCGAGAGGGACAGAGGCGAGTACAGCCGCGAGAGGGACAGAGACGAGTACAGCCGCGAGAGGGACAGAGACGAGTACAGCCGCGAGAGGGACAGAGACGAGTACAGCCGCGAGAGGGACAGAGACGAGTACAGCCGCGAGAGGGACAGAGGCGAGTACAGCCGCGAGAGGGACAGAGACGAGTACAGCCGCGAGAGCGACAGAGACGAGTACAGCCGCGAGAGGGACAGAGGCAGTACAGCCGCGAGAGGACAGAGGCGAGTACAGCCGCGAGAGGACAGAGAGTACAGCCGCGAGAGGGACAGAGCGAGTACAGCCGCGAGAGGGACAGAGAGAGACACGCGAGAGGGACAGAGGCGAGTACAGCCGCGAGAGGACAGGCAGTACAGCCGCGAGAGGACAGAGGCGAGTACAGCCGCGAGAGGCGACAGAGACGAGTACAGCCGCGAGAGGGACAGAGGCGAGTACAGCCGCGAGAGGGACAGAGACGAGTACAGCCGCGAGAGGGACAGAGACGAGTACAGCCGCGAGAGGGACAGAGGCGAGTACAGCCGCGAGAGTGACAGAGACGAGTACAGCCGCAGGAGCGACAGAGACGAGTACAGCCGCGAGAGGGACAGAGGCGAGTACAGCCGCGAGAGGGACAGAGACGAGTACAGCCGCGAGAGGGACAGAGGCGAGTACAGCCGCGAGAGGGACAGAGACGAGTACAGCCGCGAGAGGGACAGAGACGAGTACAGCCGCGAGAGCGACAGAGACGAGTACAGCCGCGAGAGCGACAGAGACGAGTACAGCCGCGAGAGCGACAGAGATGAGTACAGCCGCGAGAGCGACAGAGACGAGTACAGCCGCAGGAGCGACAGAGACGAGTACAGCCGCGAGAGGGACAGAGGCGAGTACAGCCGCGAGAGGGACAGAGGCGAGTACAGCCGCGAGAGGGACAGAGATACAGCCGCGAGAGGGACAGAGACGAAAGCCAGAGGGACAGAGACGAGTACAGCCGCAAGAGGACAGAGACGAGTACAGCCGCGAGAGGGACAGAGACGAATAACCGAGAGAGGAGACAGAGACGAGTACAGCCGCGAGAGGGACAGAAAAAAGCGAGGACAGAAGTACAGCCGCGGAGGACAGAGGCGAGTACAGCCGCGAGAGGGACAGAGACGAGTACAGCCGCGAGAGAAGACGAGTACAGCCGCGAGAGGGACAGAGACGAGTACAGCCGCGAGAGGGACAGAGGCGAGTACAGCCGCGAGAGGGACAGAGACGAGTACAGCCGCGAGAGGGACAGAGGCGAGTACAGCCGCGAGAGGGACAGAGACGAGTACAGCCGGGAGAGCAACAGAGATGAGTACAGCCGCGAGAGGGACAGAGATGAGTACAGCCGCGAGAGCAATAGAGACGAGTAAGCTGACAATTATGGCTGGAAGACTGTGGCCGCCGTGTGTGCTAGTGTGTCAAACAGTATGACCGCGATCACACACAACCAGTGGAGCCATTCAAAGTGCGCCGGAACTTTAAAAAAAACATTACGACTTCTGGGATTTTCCCAGGGGTTGGTTGGTTGGTTATTTTGGCTTCGGGGGCGAACCGACTGTGCTGGTCATAAAGCGCCCAGATTTTCCCACGAGAAAACATCTGCACCTCACACTAATAACGTACTAGAAAGGAACGCAACCGCAAGGAGCGCAATAGCATTCTTGCAATTGTCAAGCCAGATGCATCCGACTTAGATGTATCAAACCGATGTGGCCGAAAGCACCGGGATGTACGGCAACGACATCGACTTACTTCGCTCATGAATTCAATTGCATAGTGACTCAAAAGTCCAAGTTGCAATGTTCATTTTCGATATCGTCTGTTCACGCAAGATCCAAAAAAAGAGCATACAACAGGAATTAGCAGGCATTCACTGGGCTCGGTTCCGATAGTTCCAGACAGCACATCCCTACCCGGCTACACACAGCGCTACCGACACTCGAGCCAGCGCTGCCGACACTCGAGCCAGCGCTGCCGACACCCGAGCCAGCGCTGCCGACACCCGAGCCAGCGCTGCCGACACCCGAGCCAGCGCTGCCGACACCCGAGCCAGCGCTGCCGACACCCGAGCCAGCGCTGCCGACACCCGAGCCAGCGCTGCCGACACCCGAGCCAGCGCTGCCGACACCCGAGCCAGCGCTGCCGACACTCGAGCCAGCGCTGCCGACACGAGCCAGGCGCCGACCGAGCCAGCGCGCCGACACGACCAGCGCTGCCGACACCCGAGCCAGCGCTGCCGACACCCGAGCCAGCGCTGCCGACACTCGAGCCAGCGCTGCCGACACCCGAACCCACCTTGATGATCTCGTCCGCCTCGTAGTACTCCTGCCAGGAGAGCCGGCCCGGCTCCTCGGGCCTCACGAACTCGCCGCCGTTCAGCTGCGCCGCGGCGCTCAGAGAGTTGGTGCGCTTGCGGGCCGTCTCGGCGCTGGACGGCTTGCGCTTGGCGAGCGACTTCCGCTGTCGGTCGAGCTCCTCCCGCGACGTGGTCAGCACCTCCATCCTCCTGAGGCGGATGGGAGGGTCGTCAACGGTCCTGCATACTCAGCTCCTCCATCCTCCTGAGGCGGGTGGTAGGGTCATCAGGGGTCCCGCATACTCAGCACCTCCATCCTCTTGAGGCGGGTGGGAGGGTCATCAGCGGTCCTGCGTACCCGGCACATGCATCCTGACGCAGATACGCACGGGTGTAGTCGACGTGGGGGACTAGTCTCTCCCATTTTCGGACGGCATCTCTCTGACCAGAGAGGCAGCCTTTTGATTGGAAAAAGCGCCCTTTCAGCACGCCCCACCCACTCTCCTGAGCTTTTCAGCCGAGGGTGCCCCTATGAGTGAAAAGGTGTTCCTTGAAAGCTTCTTAATCAGTGGTGCCACTAGAGCCAAGTTTCCCGCCACCCCACTCTCCTCGAAAATCCCCCTATTCACCAACTTTTCCTGTCTCTCTACGTCATTGATGATGAGTGATATTTCATGTTCGTCTGCCTGATTGTCCAAGTGATGTAATACGCCGGCTCCTTAGTGGCCGACCGTTTCGCAGCAGAACATAGGGGTTATTGCTAGATCCATACACGGACAGCCATTCAGATTCGAGTGACACGCTTTCACGACCAGGCCCCGAAGTTTTGCCTCGTACCTAGACAAAGCATTGTAAGCAGACGTTGCATTATAAAATACATTACCACACTGCACAGCACAACGTAACGCGCGACCGTACCGGACCGATTTCCTGCTCGCCCTGTTGTATTTTATTTTGTATTATTATTATATTTTATATAATTTTATAACTTTTTATGAAATGTATGACCACCGAGGTTTAACGGTTATGCGACTTTGACCATTCGTGTTTTAGCTCACCAACGCGAGGTTGGAATAGCCACAAGTCCATTGTGGATTACCACAATACAAGTTTGTCTGTCTGTCTGTCTGTCTGTCTGTCTGTCTGTCTGTCTGTCTGTCTGTCTGTCTGTCTGTCTGTCTGTCTGTCTGTCTGTCTGTCTGTCTGTCTGTCTGTCTGTCTGTCTGTCTGTCTGTCTGTCTGTCTGTCTGTCTGTCTGTCTGTCTGTCTGTCTGTCTGTCTGTCTGTCTGTCTGTCTGTCTGTCTGTCTGTCTGTCTGTCTGTCTGTCTGTCTGTCTGTCTGTCTGTCTGTCTGTCTGTCTGTCTGTCTGTCTGTCTGTCTGTCTGTCTGTCTGTCTGTCTGTCTGTCTGTCTGTCTGTCTGTCTGTCTGTCTGTCTGTCTGTCTGTCTGTCTGTCTGTAAGCGAGCCTTGAGTGGCGTTGAGGCACAATGTTACGTCCAATGCTGCACCCCAGCTGCGCGAGGTATGCCAACACGCCACGCTCTGTCCGCACCTGGTGCGGCATCCGCCACTCACCGCGTGAGCTCCTGGAAGGCGTGGCCGTCCGTCCAGTTCTCCTGGAAGCTGGCGCCCACACGCTGCGTCACGAACTGTCCCAGCCGAAGCCGATTCTGCATGCACCTTTGTCGACACTCTTTCTTCTCGATATCACTTTTCTCGATCAACAGTTTTTTCACCACGTCCAAACACTTGTTGAGGGTGGCCTTGTGCTGATCCGCCAGCTTTTGCTGGGAGCTCAGCTGCCGCCGAAGCTCCTCGCCCGTCTGTGGCGCACAGCGGCATAGTTTCGGTCAGACAGTGGTCAAAACCGACGCACGCCGGTACGACCGAGTCCGATCGGAGGGCACAACAAGAACGCATATGATCCGGTTGTCGTGAAAAACACTAGCGTCTGTGAAGCTGACATCGGCAACGACACACACAGTGGGAGGGCTACATATCACCGACAGACACCACACCTCCATCACCCAACACCAGCCGGCCTGGCGAGCAACTCACTCGAGTCATCTCCTCCATCTTCTCGCGCCTCGCCTCGTCCTTGGACGCGGCGCGACTCTCTATCGTGACCAGATCGGCCACGCTGAGCGAAGTTTGTACTTGAGCCGGGCACGAGACTGTGGTCCCGCCGACGGCGGCGGCCGCCGGCCCGGTCGCGGGCAGACTGCCGCCGGGCATGGCCGACGGCCGGCTGAAGGGCAGCCCCGTGCCGGCTGACGTCGCCGGCGGCAGCATGCCGGCCGGCCGCTGCGGGTACTGAGGGCGAGAGACGGCGGGTTAGTCTAGCGGCGGGTACTGGGTCGAGAGACGGCAAGTTAGTCTAGCGGCGGGTACTGAGGGCGAGAGGCGGCGGGTTAGTCTGGCGGAGGGTGCTGACGGCGAGAGACGGCGGGTTAGTCTGGCGGCGGGTACTGGGGCGAGAGACGGCGGGTTAGTCTGGCGGCGGGTACTGACGGCGAGAGGCGGCGGGTTAGTCTGGCGGCGGGTACTGAGGGCGAGAGACGGCGGGTTAGTCTAGCGGCGGGTACTGGGTCGAGAGACGGCAAGGTAGTCTAGCGGCGGGTACTGAGGGCGAGAGGCGGCGGGTTAGTCTGGCGGAGGGTGCTGACGGCGAGAGGCGGCGGGTTAGTCTAGCGGCGGGTACTGAGGGCGAGAGACGGCGGGTTAGTCTGGCGGCGGGTACTGAGGGCGAGAGACGGCGGGTTAGTCTGGCGGCGGGTACTGAGGGCGAGAGACGGCGGGTTAGTCTGGCGGCGGGTACTGAGGGCGAGAGACGGCGGGTTAGTCTGGCGGCGGGTACTGAGGGCGAGAGACGGCGGGTTAGTCTGGCAGCGGGTACTGGGGCGAGAGACGGCGGGTTAGTCTGGCGGCGAGTACTGGGGCGAGAGACGGCGGGTTAGTCTGGTGGCGGGTACTGAGGGCGAGAGACGGCGGGTTAGTCTGGCGGCGGGTACTGAGGGCGAGAGGCGGCGGGTTAGTCTAGCGGCGGGTACTGGGTCGAGAGACGGCAAGTTAGTCTAGCGGCGGGTACTGAGGGCGAGAGGCGGCGGGTTAGTCTGGCGGAGGGTGCTGACGGCGAGAGACGGCGGGTTAGTCTGGCGGCGGGTACTGGGGCGAGAGACGGCAAGTTAGTTTGGCGGCGGGTACTGAGGGCGAGAGACGGCGGGTTAGTCTGGCGGAGGGTGCTGCGGCGAGAGACGGCAAGTTAGTTTAGCGGCGGGTACTGAGGGCGAGAGACGGCGGGTTAGTCTGGCGGCGGGTACTGGGGCGAGAGACGGCAAGTTAGTCTAGCGGCGGGTACTGAGGGCGAGAGACGGCGGGTTAGTCTGGCGGCGGGTACTGGGGCGAGAGACGGCAGGTTAGTCTAGCGGCGGGTACTGAGGGCGAGAGACGGCGGGTTAGTCTAGCGGCGGGTACTGAGGGCGAGAGACGGCGGGTTAGTCTGGCGGCGGGTACTGGGGCGAGAGACGGCAAGTTAGTCTAGCGGCGGGTACTGAGGGCGAGAGACGGCGGGCTAGTCTAGCGGCGGGTACTGAGGGCGAGAGACGGCGGGCTAGTCTAGCGGCGGGTACTGAGGGCGAGAGACGGCGGGCTAGTCTAGCGGCGGGTACTGAGGGCGAGAGACGGCGGGCTAGTCTAGCGGCGGGTACTGAGGGCGAGTGACGGCGGGCTAGTCTAGCGGCGGGTACTGAGGGCGAGAGACGGCGGGCTAGTCTAGCGGCGGCTACTGAGGGCGAGAGACGGCGGGTTAGTCTGGCGGCGGGTACTGAGGGCGAGAGACGGCGGGTTAGTCTGGCGGCGGGTACTGAGGGCGAGAGACGGCGGGCTAGTCTAGCGGCGGGTACTGAGGGCGAGAGACGGCGGGTTAGTCTGGCGGCGGGTACTGAGGGCGAGAGACGGCGGGCTAGTCTAGCGGCGGGTACTGAGGGCGAGAGACGGCGGGCTAGTCTAGCGGCGGGTACTGCTGGTGGGAGACAACAGACCGGTTTAGTGGCGTAGAGTAGCGGTACAGAAGGTGCCAGGACATTGCCATACTTTAATTGGCACATATCGGTGGTTCAGGCAGCATCACTTCATTGCAGTACCTTTACAGAATACATGAACAAGCAGTACACAAAGGTAACCAAACTATGGATTCTCTGCAACACCAAAAGACACACGAGCAGTGCTGGCAGAGCAAAATATTATATCGTTTGGTTGGGCATGTCCGATTAGCACTGAAATGAATGTCATTATAATGCTGACAGTTCTAGTGATGCCGACCCGGTACAAAACGTACCTCGCTCGACCTTACACGTTGTGATGTTTGCTAGTGAAGTCGCTTAGTGGAGTCACCTGAGGGCCAAGACTAATTCTGTGGTACAACGCCCGCGACAATAAAACAAATTGTTGTGCGTCACACCAAGGTAAGATTACGTCAACATATTTGAGCCAAACCGACTCGGAGCGGCGTAGTGCCGCCAAAGTAGTCGACCTTCGGCTCTCACCAGCAGCAAGCCGTGCAGGGACGGACTGCGCGCTCCCGACCCCCTGGCGCCGCCCACGCCTCCGCCCTTGAAGCAGTCGGGGATGGCCCGGCCCGCTTTGGCTTCGGCCCGCTTGGCGGCGCTAGTGGCGCCCTCCTCCGGCACCGCGCTCTTGCGTTTCCGCTTCCGTTCCGCTGCCGGCCGCAGCGCGGCCGCCGCCGGCAGAGAACGTGAGGAGGCCGGCAGCGAGCGCGAGGACACCGGCGGTCCTGCCACCAGCGGCAGCGCCGGCGGCGGTGGCTGCGGCGGCGGCGGCGGCGGCGCCGGAGGAGGCGGCGGCGGCGGCGGCGGAGGGGGAGGCGGATGCAGCTGCTTTTCCGGGGACAACAAGTCGTCCTTGTCGCTCATGGAGCCTGGCGACACAAGATCGCAGTTAGATCGGTCTGCATTTCCTCCCTTTCTGCGGCAAGTTCCAGTTGCTGCTCAGGTGTGCTCGGCTATGAATGGTCATAGTGACAGAGGAGACACCAAAGGAGGAGAGACGAAGGGCGATCTCTCCCAGCCCTAAACGTGAAGCTTAGCAGCACGCCGAGAAGCGTTGCATGGAACGAATGTACCAAAAAACGATCATGCCACACCCTGGCAAAAATGCGATAGTGCCGCCGATCCACAGCTACAGTCAGTAAAACTACACTGTGTCACACTCGCTGATAGTGAAAACGTCACGATGGCACAGCGAAAACGTCACAGAGATACAGTGAAAGCGTTACGGTGACCCAGTGAAAACCTCACGGTGACACAGCGAAAACGTACGATGACACAGTGAAAACGTCACGGTGACACAGCGAAAACGTCACGGTGACACAGTGTAAACGTCACGGTGACACAGTGCAAACGTCACGGTGATACAGTGAAAGCGTCACGGTGACACAGCGGTAACGTACGATGACAGTGAAAACGTCACGGTGACGCAGTGCAAACGTCACGGTGACACAGTAAAACGCCACGGTGACACAGTGCAAACGTCACGGTGACACAGTAAAACGCCACGGTGACACAGTGCAAACGTCACGGTGACCCAGTGAAAACGTCACGGTGACACAGTGCAAACGTCACGGTGACGCAGTAAAACGCCACGGTGACACAGTGCAAACGTCACGGTGACCCAGTGAAAACGTCACGGTGACACGGCGAAAACGTCACGGTGATACAGTGAAAACGTCACGGTGACACAGCGAAAACGCCACGGTGACTCAGTTAAAACATCAAGGTGACAGTGATTGCTTGATTGATCATTTGGGCTTAGGGGCGCATCAACTGCTACTGGTTATGTAGCGTCCATAAGGTATGACCAAGTCAAGGTGGCACAGTGAAAACATCACGGTGACTCAGTGAAAACGTCACAATCCCAAAGTGTGTCCCCAGTGACTCATCAGTGAATCTACTCCAACATGACCAGCCAGCGTACCCCATGACGTAATCACATAGGCGTGGCTATTGTGGTGGGCACAAGTTGACGAAATCATATCAAACACGATGCCTCTGACATGTGCAGCAAGCTCGCCATGTCAACTCCAGCGGCTTGAAATCTCTCTCCATGGCCTATGTTGAAGGCTACTTTGGGCCAGCTATCCCATTAAGGGGAATGAGCTGTTCTTACTTCTGAAAAGTGTACCAGACATATGCAATGTGTTCCTCAGACCAACTAAATTCGCACCAAGAAAATAATTAAGGTAGATAGGCATACGTTAGGCATAGGAAGCTTTAGGCTCGGGAGCAGGGGCGAAACATAACCAAAACTAAAGGAGAGAATTCACGGAGGAAATTGGAGAGCGCAAATTTGTTTGGACGGCACTCGATACGACCACATGCTAAAAGCCGAAACTATTGTGGGCATGTTAGCTTTGAGTCCCATCCCACCCCAGTAAACAAGGTTCCAACCGCGCTCATGACCACAAAACGAAGGGGGGCGGTTGGCTGGTTATTCGTTTTACGAAACATCGCGACCATTGAGTCATGTAGCGTCGCCAATCTCTCACGCCGGTTGGTCACGGGCGAAGAGTAGCGAGAGGCGAGACTCGAATCCGCAACCTTTCGTTTGTGAGGCGGGCAACTTACCCCTAGACTACTTGTCCCCAACGAAGGGGGTCGGATCACGGTGGTAGCCAGGGAGCAATTGACGGGGTCGGATCACGGTGGCAACCAGGGGGAAACTAAGGGAGTTGGGTTATGGCGGTGGCCAGGGGAAACCAAGCGGCTGTGGTCACCGTGGCAGCCAAAGGGACACTAAAGTTGTGGTCACTGCAGTGGTCAGCGAGGTTCAGCCCACACAGCACAGGCAGTCTGCCGAGGGGGATGGACAACTTCAGAGGAGCTGATGACCTGCCCTGGTGTCGCACAGACGGCTACCTCTCCCCTAGACACGACTGATCCATCACAGATTTGAATGGAGGTGCACGGTGCGGTGACGAGGTGGCGTGGCTGGCAGGTGCCAATCAGCGCGCCAGAATTCCGCCGCTCAACATGGACCACATGACTCCAGACGCCAGCCAACTACAGACGAAGATATGACGAAACTGGCACAAACGTCCGGTCGTGATGGTGGCTCTGCACGGCCGCGTACGGACCGCCAGCGTATGATTGCACAGGTTGCGTCAGCTTGAACCTCAACGTGGACAAATTATGTTACTTAAGTGTACCGGAATCACATGAGGATGGTTGGTTATCTGAGTTTTAGGGCGCATCGACCAGGTTTGGTCATTTAGCGCCCATTGGAATCACATCATGAGGCGGCAGCTGAGTGCACGCCTTGCCGTCGATAGACCAGCTGACAGCCTCCGCACCGTACGGCGGACCCCGGACATCAGGAAACACTGTCGCTCAACAAGCTAGCTTTGTATAATACTGGAGGAATATAAAATAAACGCTCAGTTAGTTTGATGAGTACCAACAGATGAGGGATTGAGGTCGCATGTGTATTGATCAGCACTACAGAACGTTTCATCTTGGCTTACCGTCATTGGTTAGTCTCTAGGGCGCACCGGCTACTCTGACTTACGGTCATTGGTTAGTCTCTAGGGTGCACCGGCTACTCTGACTTACGGTCATTGGTTAGTCTCTAGGGCGCACCGGCTACTCTGACTTACGGGCATTGGTTAGTCTCTAGGGCGCACCGGCTACTCTGACTTACGGTCATTGGTTAGTCTCTAGGGCGCACCGGCTACTCTGACTTACGGGCATTGGTTAGTCTCTAGGGCGCACCGGCTACTCTGACTTACGGTCATTGGTTAGTCTTTAGGGCGCACCGGCTACTCTGACTTACGGTCATTGGTTAGTCTTTAGGGCGCACCGGCTACTCTGACTTACGGTCATTGGTTAGTCTCTAGGGCGCACCGGCTACTCTGACTTACGGTCATTGGTTAGTCTCTAGGGCGCGCCGGTTACTCTGACTTACGGTCATTGGTTAGTCTCTAGGGCGCACCGGCTACTCTGACTTACGGTCATTGGTTAGTCTCTAGGCGCACCGGCTACTCTGACTTACGGGCATTGGTTAGTCTCTAGGGCGCACCGGCTACTCTGACTTACGGGCATTGGTTAGTCTCTAGGGCGCACCGGCTACTCTGACTTACGGTCATTGGTTAGTCTTTAGGGCGCACCGGCTACTCTGACTTACGGTCATTGGTTAGTCTTTAGGGCGCACCGGCTACTCTGACTTACGGTCATTGGTTAGTCTCTAGGGCGCACCGGCTACTCTGACTTACGGTCATTGGTTAGTCTCTAGGGCGCGCCGGCTACTCTGACTTACGGTCATTGGTTAGTCTCTAGGGCGCACCGGCTACTCTGACTTACGGTCATTGGTTAGTCTCTAGGGCGCACCGGCTACTCTGACTTACGGGCATTGGTTAGTCTCTAGGGCGCACCGGCTACTCTGACTTACGGTCATTGGTTAGTCTTTAGGGCGCACCGGCTACTCTGACTTACGGTCATTGGTTAGTCTCTAGGGCGCACCGGCTACTCTGACTTACGGCATTGGTTAGTCTCTAGGGCCACCGGCTACTCTGCTTACGGCTTTTATCTTAGGGCGCACCGGCTCTCTGACTTACGGTCATTGGTTAGTCTTAGGGCCACCGGCTACTCTACTTACGGTCATTGGTTAGTCTCTAGGGCCACGGCTACTCTGACTTACGGTCATTGGTTAGTCTCTAGGGGCACCGGACTGACTACGGGCATTGGTTAGTCTTAGGGCGCACCGGCTACTCGACTTACGGTCATTGGTTAGTCTTTAGGGCGCACCGGCTACTGACTTACGGTCATTGGTTAGTCTCTAGGGCGCACCGGCTACTCTGACTTACGGGCATTGGTTAGTCTCTAGGCGCACCGGCTACTCTGACTTACGGTCATTGGTTAGTCTTTAGGGCGCACCGGCTACTCTGACTTACGGTCATTGGTTAGTCTTTAGGGCGCACCGGCTACTCTGACTTACGGTCATTGGTTAGTCTCTAGGGCGCACCGGCTACTCTGACTTACGGTCATTGGTTAGTCTCTAGGGCGCGCCGGTTACTCTGACTTACGGTCATTGGTTAGTCTCTAGGGCGCACCGGCTACTCTGACTTACGTCATTGGTTAGTCTTTAGGGCGCACCGGCTACTCTGACTTACGGTCATTGGTTAGTCTTTAGGGCGCACCGGCTACTCTGACTTACGGTCATTGGTTAGTCTTTAGGATGTACAGACTACTCTGGTGATGCAATGCCCGTCGGAGTATTCAGTTAAAGTTAGCAAAATATTTATTACAGCATGCAAACCCAACACAAAATATTTCATTCTCGGTTTCGCGCATTCGATGCATTGCATGCCAGCAAAGATACTGCACAACATAAACATGGTATTCACGCACTTTCAATTTAGCCTACGTTGCGTCACCTTGGACAATTCGCACAGACACCTGACAAAAGTGGCACCAGATTTATACAAATCCAGCAATGCATGGCCAGCTGAACACTCCTGAACGCCTGCGAAGCAAGAAGCGCGTCTCACCTGCACTGGTGTTCGACATTTCACTGGGCTGTACGATGTTGAAGTGGCCTGTAGTGCTCGGCTGCGTGCGAATCTGCAGCACAGGTTGCTGGGTCAGATCAGGTCAGGTTAAGTTAGATCAGGTTAGGTCAAGTTAGATTAGGTCAGATAAGATCCAGAATGGGGGCAGCGGCTGCCAACACCTACGCGGTGAACCCCCGGCAGCTAGAGCGGCAGAAATTACAGACATCAAACACGCACCGTGTTTGATGTCTGTAATTTCTGCCGCTCTAATTTGATGTTTCTGCCGCTCTAATTTGATGTTCTGTCTGTAATTTCGCCCGTTGTCCGGTAGCAGCACAGAAGCCTCACACAACGCGACTGGGGTAGCTTAATGTTGACCGAAAATCTCCGGCAATTACCACAGCGTAGCCGTCATTCCTGCGACATACTTACAGCTCTGAATATGAGTCAGTCATGTTGCACAAGAAACTGAAGCCAACATAACGAACCACAAAATGTGGTGCAATTTCATCAGTTATTGCGAAACCTGCACCAACAAAGTTGTTTAATACAACGAAGAATGGCGCTTAAGTGCTCCTGGGTTTTAGACATTGCATGAGACGAAATGTACGACCCTCAATATACCAGGAGGTGCTGAGTTTACATCAAAAGTAACGTTAGGGATTATGCTATATTACTCAACGTTTCGGCCAGGGGCCCTCGTCAGGAGTGATACAAAAATGGCAGGGTTAACAATTGAAGAAGAAAAAAAACGCGGGAAAAAAACGTGCAAAAATACACGTGAATCACATAAAAGCATCCTCATTGGTGCAGACACTTCAAGAAACTCCAAACCAGAAATCAATTAGGTCAAGATAGAATCCTCTGAGGAAGCCCGAGCCGATGGTCCATATACATATCGACACATACATGTACGCACATATATATACATATATAACGCGTAATACATAAATGGCGACGCGTAATACATAAAGACGATGGCCCATGGCCGAAACGTTGAGTAATATAGCATAATTCCTAACGTTACTTTTGATGTAAACTCAGCACCTCCTGGTATATTGAGGGTCGGACATTTCGTCTCACGCAACAAAGTTGCGCAACGTTGTATTTTGGGCGTAGGACAGATGGACAGAGCATACCATATAATGGTGCAACAATGCAATTATCGATACTCTGTGAAATTAGTTACGCCTAAAACTAACCACCACCATCCGTCGTGACTCCCCACCAACTGCCGAAGTCACGTGCCACTCCACCTCCTACTGTTGATGAGCGTTGATTGTTGGTTTTTACGACACATCGACCGTTGAGTCATGTAATTTCGCCAATCTCTCACGCCGATTGGTCGCGGGCGAAGAGTAGCGACAGGTGAGACTTGACCCCACAACCTTTCGATTGTGAGACAAGCAACTTACCCCTAGGCTACTCGTCCCCTGTTGATGAGCGTCCCGGGGTGGAAGGTAGGCTGTTGTCTGGCAGGGTATTGTCTGGCAGGGTGTTGTATGACAGGGTATTGTCTGACAGGGTGTTGTATGACAGGGTGTTGTCTGACAGGGTGTTGTCTGACAGGGTGTTGTCTGACAGGGTGTTGTATGACAGGGTGTTGTCTGGCAGGGTATTGTCTGACAGGGTGTTGTATGACAGGGTGTTGTCTGACAGGGTGTTGTATGACAGGGTATTGTCTGGCAGGGTGTTGTATGACAGGGTGTTGTATGACAGGGTGTTGTATGACAGGGTGTTGTATGACAGGGTGTTGTCTGGCAGGGTGTTGTATGACAGGGTGTTTTCTGGCAGGGTGTTGTATGACAGGGTGTTGTCTGACGGGGTGTTTCTGCAAGTGTGTTGCTGACATGGTGTGGTCAGGTCAGTAGTGTCGTTCGGAGGCCGCCCGGAGCGTCGCATGAGCGCAGCGTCACCACTGCAGGTTGGTTGGTTATTTGTGTTTAAGGGCACTTCGACTAGAGCGCGTCACCGATGGACCTGACGTCACGGCAGCTCACTGGGGATGGGGTGGTCCAGAGGCGAGCGGTGGGACGACAGCAGAAGCCGCAGCCGGGGTAGCTGAGTCATGGGGAGCGGGCTCGGGTAGTCAGCTCACAGTACGCAGAGACTGACGTGAGAGGAGATGCCGGATCAGGCAAGGAGTGCGGAGGAGGACGAGTACCGAGACCGTCGAGATCCGCTGAGACACGAGCTGGCGGGCGAGTGCGTCACACAAGCTGTGGTGTGACGCACTCATCAGGTACACACGAGAGCCGAAGTCGCAATCCAGAAGAGAAATCCACCTGCCCGGGAGTGGGCGGTGGTGGAGGTGGTGGGGTCGGGTCGGTCGTACTCACATGGGTTCCCGTGAACCTGGCCTCAAGCAGCTCGGCACGCCGCCGGTCCATGGTCTGCAGCGACTCCATGTGCGTCGCGTTGACGCCACCTGCGGCGACAAACACGGCGTCGTGAGGGGGTTAAGTAGTCTATGGGTAGGTTTCCCGTCTCACAATGGAAAGATTGTGGGTTAGAGCCTCACTTGCCGCTACTGTTCGCCCGCGACCGATGGGCGTGAGAGATTGGCGACGCTACACGACTCAAAGGTGGACGTGTCGTAAAGCCAATGACCACCACGGCGCGGTGAGCCAGTGACGCGCGCGCGCGTCGGCAGCGGTTCGGCCGGTCCGGTCCGCCTCTGCCGCCGAGGCGCTGGTCATGGGGAAGCCGAGGCGGGAGGGCGGCCGGGGCGGGAGGGCGGCCGGGGCGGCAGAGACATCGGCCACTGACGCGCACCGCCATAGGTGACTCGCGACTCAGTGCTTGTCGAGGCAGATACAGATACAGAGGCAGAGACAGATGCAGCAATAGAGGCGCAGACAGATACAGATACAGAAACGGATACAGATCCAGAAACAGATACAAAGGCAGACACAGAGAGAGACACATAGATACGGAGACTGATCGACTATTTGGGTTTAAAGGCACGCCGACTACATGATAATTTGACGCCCATACAGATTCAGACACATACAGATACAGATACCGACACAGAGATAGAGACAAAGAGATAGAGACAAGTACAGAGATAGAGACAAAGCCATTAGACAGAAATAAAGAGACAGAGACAGAGAGACATAGACAAACAGCGAGACAGAGAGAAACGTAGAGATAGAGACAGGGGAGAGCGACAGACAGAGACAGAGGCATGGGGAGGTTAGACGGGCAGAGGGAGAAAGACAGAGCATTAGCCCAGTATCCGCCCATCAAGTGGATAATTGTCAACTGGGTACGACTGGAAAGGGTGAAGGAGCCCACGTCGGACGATGGAATGGTGGCAGAACAGAGGGTCGCGGCCCACCACCCCAGATCAACAGAGGCGGGCAGCGGTGACCGTATGGTGGCCGCGGGCACACCCGGACATCGTAACACAACAGTGCAACATCACCCGCCTGCTGCCTACACAGCTTCACTGCTGACGCTTCGAGATAAGCCGCGGCAGGCCGACATCACCTACACAGGAGCGAAGTTCAATATGAACCAAGTCGTGTAAACACCGCCACCATCGACAAATTGCCTCCGATTTCGGGCCGCAAAAAAGGCGTATCTGCTCACACCGGGAACTATGGTGAGATGAAAGGCGCAAATGAGCCTGCCAACGACCGGCTGGGTGTGCAGCGACGGATGGAGGTGCAAATTCCCCCCCTCCCCACTGTGTGTTGTGAGTCACGGCTTCTCTCCGAAGCTGCTCCACATTGCGTCATCGGCCTGCACACTGTCCACTGATCTTCAGCTCGTCGTGCGCGCCCGTCCTCGGTATTGACTGACAGACGACTACCTCCAACAGGGCTATTTCTGGTCGATGGCTGCTTGTTGCCAGGCCGCTTGCTGCGCATTGTCAGCCTCTTCAGGTAGCCCAGCTCCAGCCAAAATAGATCCAGAACATTTCGCCCAAGGGCACGTCCCGTTGCTTATTCGTTGTATGTGTGTGTGTGTTTGTGTTCATATGTATGTGTCTCTGTGTGTTTGTGTGTGTGCATGTGCATGTGTGTGTGTGTGTGTGTATGTGTGCGTGTGTGTCTGTACCTGTGTGTATGTGTCTCCATACCGGTGTGTGTACGTGTATCTGTGCTTCTATCTTCTGTGTATCTGCATATATGTGCACGTGTGCCTATTTTATGCATGTGTATGTCTGTGTCCGTGTATCTGTACGTCTGTGTATCTGTGCGTATGTGTCTGTGTACCTGTGTGCGTGTACGAGTAGCTGTGCACCTGTGTGTTTGTGCACCTGTGTGTTTGTGCACCTGCATACCTGTGTGCCTGCTTCTGTATGTATGTGTGCATGTGTGTATGGGTGTGCGCGTTTGTGTGCATGTGTGTGCGTGTGTGCGCGTGTGCGTGTGCGTGCGTGTGTGCGTGTATGTGTGTGTGTGTGTGTGTGTGTCTGTGTGTGTGTATGTGTCCGTGTGTGTGTACGGTCGGCGGAGACCGAGGACGGTGTCGTCGGCCGTCGGCGCGATCCAGGACGAGGGGGGCGGGGACGGGATGGGGGTGGGTTGCGGCGGGGTTGACCGTGGCGGGAGAGGCACGCCACGTCGGCCGGGTGGGGTGGCGCGATCAATAGGTGTGCTCCCGCCGGTGGAGATCGGTGCGTTCGGAGCCGTGGTCGCCGCCACGGGTCCTCGCCCGCGGGCCAAATCAGCCGGCCGCGAGTAGTGCCGCCGCCCGCCCATAGATGGCAGGGCGTGCGCGCGGCGCAGCTCCAGAGCGGGCGCACCGAACACAGAGGGACGACAGGACGTAATGTGGCTGTGGAGTCAGCTTATCTATTATCTAGAGGTATGGATAGCTTAGCTCCGCTGTACAAAAACATTGCTTCGAAGTTTGTGTCAGTCATAAGTGAAGGCGCCAAGCATACTACGTCGGCGGACATAAAAACCGCCTATGTAACACAATATAAAGAGCCACCAAATTGGCAAAGGGTCACAGGTGGTTCAGTGACTGCACATGCAAAGTTAACCACATACTCGCTTGTATTCACCGCTTCCCGGACCGCAAATTTCCCGACCTCCACTGGCGCCAGACATATTTGTACACAATTTCGCCAACTCGCCTGAGATCACGCCCGAACCGGGTTCATCGCAACGCAGCTTACGGCGGATCCCGAAAACAACAGCACAACACAACGCAACGCAACAAACACAACACAACACAACACACCACACCACAACACGTCACACAACGGCGGCTGAACATTAACCAGAACCCACGCGCAACCCCAAAGCCCCGGCGGCCGCCAGCTTCAGGATCCGTTGCCAATCGACTTCTAGGTCACCTCACGTACGCGCGCCGTGGGACTCGAACCCACACCCGCCGCAGATTGACCGGCTGCACGCCAGATCGGATGGGGCCGGCCACCACCGGAGGCGCGAGCGATGCGGTATCAGCTGGCGGCTGGCAGCGCGACAACCCTGTGTTGATGCCGCCACTCCCACACTACCCGCTGGGACCCTGACGACACGACCACGTCAAGGTTACCGCTCGCCGGTCAGCCGCCGGTCAGCCGACGGTCAGCCGACGGTCAGTAGCCGGTCAGCCGCCGGTCAGCCGCCGGTCAGTCGCCGGTCAGTCGCCGGTCAGTAGCCGGTCAGTAGCCGGTCAGTCGCCGGTCAGTCGCCGGTCAGTCGCCGGTCAGTCGCCGGTCAGTCGCCGGTCAGCCGCCGGTCAGCCGCCGGTCAGCCGCCGGTCAGCCGCCGGTCAGCCGCCGGTCAGCCGCCGGTCAGCCGCCGGTCAGCCGCCGGTCAGCCGCCGGTCAGCCGCCGGTCAGCCGCCGGTCAGCCGCCGGTCAGCCGCCGGTCAGCCGCCGGTCAGCCGCCGGTCAGCCGCCGGTCAGCCGCCGGTCAGCCGCCGGTCAGCCGCCGGTCAGCCGCCGGTCAGCCGCCGGTCAGCCGCCGGTCAGCCGCCGGTCAGCCGCCGGTCAGCCACCGCCATGACGTTGTCCACCGACGCGAGCCCGCTGCCACGGTCGTATTGGTGGGAGGCTGCTGAGGCTTGAAGAATGCGATTCACGCCAATTGGATTGGTGGCCGGATGCTTTCGACCAGAAACGAAGTTGATATCTGAACAGACCAGCCATCGAGGGTGCGTCAATATCAACTGAACCGGCGTTTACGGTGTGATGCCTGTCTAAAGCCAGCTTAGCCCTGTCTCCAACATCCTCCGAAACTGGAACACAAGAGAACTATCCGAAACTGGATAGTTTTCCCGTCTCGTCATGCACGCTACACTCTGCTCTCGCTTCCCCTGACCGAGGCACGCGCTTCGGCTGGATAGACGAGTCGCTCAGCTTGCGGCACAGCCTGTCTCGGGGACGCCGTTAGTCTGCTCAGTGCTCAGCCTTGCTGGAGCTGAGCTCGACCAAGCTGAGCCTGTCTGAAACAGAGTCTGGTTTAAACCGAGTCTGTCTGAAACTGAGTCTGGTTTAAACCGAGCCCGGCTGGAACTGAGCCTGGCTGGGACTGAGGCTGGCTAGGACTGAGCCTGGCTGGGACTGAACCTGGCTGGGACTGAGCCTGGATGGGGCTGAGCCTGGCTGGGACTGAGCCTGGCTGGGGCTGAGTCTGGCTGGGACTGAGCCTGGCTGGGACCGAGCCTGGCTTGAACCGAGCATGACCAGAGCTGAGCCTGACCAGAGCTGAGCCTGACCAGAGCTGAGCCTGACCAGAGCCGAGCCTGACCAGAGCTGAGCCTGGCCGGAGCTGAGCTCCACCGGAAGAGGCGGCCGGCCCGCCCCGGTCCAGACGCGTGGCGTGCGGTCGGCGCTGGCGGTATTTTCGGGCCGGACGACGGGCGGCCGACTAGCCGTGGCCAGTGGGCAGCGACCGTCGGCACCACACCGCTTAATCACTCAGGCATCTCCAGCTGCAGAGGCGCGCTCAGGCGGACTCACAGGGCGGCAGAGAATGGCCGGTCCCGGCAGCACATCCGGCCCTACAACTACGGTGGTGTGCTCCTCGGGGAAAAACATGGCCGAAAGCTCACCAAAGCCGGCGGTCGACGGCTGCAGTGGCGCACTCAGGCGACGGAGTGGGGGACTGCGCTCGCACACGGAGTCGCGCGACCAATGATCGGCGGATTTCTTGCACAGCCAGCCGCGGGTACGTGACCAGCCTCTGCCCGCGTCCACAGGCACGCCACCTGCACGCAGCGGAGGCGGGCCGGCCGCGCGCCCGGCGGCGTCACGCGTCACGCGACGCCGGTGACGTCACGCGTCACGGCGCCAGCCGTCAGCGAGCCGGCCGGCAAGTGGCGCGTCCAGAAATACCGGCATCGATTCCACGCGCTCGCCAGCATCCAGCATTGTACGGCGCCGCGCTCTGCACACACCGGCGCCGGGCGGGCGGCGCTCGCTGCGCGCCACGGGCGGCCGGGGCGGCTGGGGCGGCCGGGGCGGCTGGGACGGGGGCGGCTGGGGCGGGGGCGGCTGGGGCGGGCCGGGGCGGCCGGGGCGGCCGGGCGGGGCCGCCCGCCAGGCCGGCCCAGCCGCAAGGCGTCTGTCTTCACGTTCACACACACATACACACGGTGAATGGCGTCGGACAAAAGCGGCGCGAGCGCGTGCCTCCCCAGTCGCGCGCCTGGCCGCGCCGCTGTGCAGCGGCCGGTGGCTTCGACGGGCGTGCACCATGGCGACAAGGTTGTCCCCCGCGTCAGAGCAGCGGCGGCGGATGCAGGATGCTGCCCCGGGACGTGTCGAATACGCAGCAATGTCTTTTTTTAATGGCCCGATAACGCATTGGCAGGGATATAAGTTAACACAATCCTGAATGACGAAAAAATATAGCTTAGAAGCATAAGGAGGAATATAGGGAGGAGTAAAATGTAGATTGGATACCGCGAAAAAGCCGATTTCCATTTTGGTGCACAGATACTGATTTCAAGTGCGTTCTCCTTTGCCCACCACTGCCACTTCGTCGACTTATCACTTTACAAACCACTGCGTAGTTGTCAGAATTCGTCACCAGCTTACACCTTGTAGATATTAGTCTTGTCATTTTCGCCACGGATGTTCCTGTGGTATCTCCAAAATGTACGGGTGAAATTGCTGTGTAGCAAGTTGAAGTGATCAATTATAAAATGAGCCTAGCCACTATCTAAAATGAGATACCACCGTACTAAAAAAGTAGCATGAGACCGAGGCGTCCGGTAAATTGTATTTGATGTGGTATTTCCGAGGTGAAGGAACCCAACTGACCGAATTAGCTATACGGACGACCACGAACAATCAAAGCATATTATGGCAATTCATAACAATGAAAGCATAATTCTCATTCGATCTTGGAATAATCATGCACGCTTTCGTCTGCTGGCTTTGCGACTCCGAAAATTGTCTGGCGGGTAACGGAGTTGTTTTACGTCACCCAACACCTAGTTGTCTTTCGCGTTTCAGTTCTAATTTCGTATTCACAAAATACACCAATATTTATTTTGGCCAGACATTAAACAAACAGACAAAAAATAAACCAAATTAATTTCCACCGGTTATCTAGATCGTTATGTGATTAATCCTTGGAGTGTGGCTTTTCGACGCACTCAGCAGGTGGCGTCAGCGCCACCTGCCTCCCACCCTGGCAGGAAGGGCGGTCATCGCGGAGAATCGAACCACGCATCTCTGGCGTGCCGGACGCTCAGCTTGACTATTAAGATACCGACGCCTCCGTATCGTTGGTCGTCAAACCCGAAAGCCAGCCGGGAACGACAGCAGGCGACTGCAGATAATCGGCATTTGTTTGTACACTGAGGGCATGTAAATGCGCCGATGGAGCGGGGCATCGTTATGCGTGTTCTTACCCAGGTGCAAAAAAACGCCACGCACATTGCACCCGAAATGACATTTATTGGTATTCCCATCAACTGCAAGAAAAATCAAATATGGAGCGACCCAGCCGGCCGAGTTAGCCCTTTCCTGACTCCCAAGAGTCCAGTATACTGCAAGGATCGCCTTATTATAAGTTTTGAGCCTCTGCCTTTGAGTCTGCTCGCTGATTACAAAGATACTTATGCCCACTGGCCACTGCAATAGTGCAATAGTGCTGGAGTGTTCGGGGACTGTGGACCTGTGGAATCACTGGGACTGTGATCATGGAAACAGTTTGCATTGCAATAGGCAAAGTTTCTATATTTTATAAATATGGCCATGGCAATGCAGCCAGTATTTCCATAGGAGGGTGGGAGGTTAGCATTCCCTCAGCCTCACGCTCCAGTACAATATCTCGGACGGCCCTATGGAGTTTCCTCAAAACTGGAATCGCAATTGATGACATAGGTGGAGAATGGAACAAAACAAGGAAAACTGAGGATAGAACAAAACAGAAGGATAAAGAACTAAATATGATACTTTTCATATCCACACTTGTTCTTAAACACTCGATGTGTATTGCGTATGCATTATATGCAGGGACTCTTCATAATCACAACTTCACGATGGTATCTGCAATATATGTAAAATATGCACAGCAAGGTCCTGAAGATATAAGCTTCATCTGTGAGCCCAATACGCACACTGCACAGTAAATTACAGTGTTTATTTGAGGCACGATTTAGCAGAACTGACGGAACTGTGTCACCGGAAGGTTGTCCTGTACTCACTATAAACATGCACGAAAACGCCTTCCAGGATGCCCGAAACAGTCGCCACCAACCACTCACTAAAGCTAAATGTACGCTAGCGGTGTTGACGCGGCTTAAGTCGCATGTTGTGTTCAAACGTGACGTAACAGTCCAGAACACCAATATCTTAATGACATACTAAAAAGCAACGCCCAATATTTTGCTTAGTATCATTAATATCTGAAAATAACATGTAAACGCATGAGCATATTTGATGGAGTTGAGGATGAAAAATCCACAACGTGCAACAACTCTACTGGATTATCGGTGCAGCAAGTCCAAATTTAGCCGGCTGAGACTGTTTTTAGCGGAATTATTTGCATGGTGTTACTTCAGATAGTCAATAAATGCCCTCTAGGTATAAAATGTACTTTTGAGAGGAAAACGTATATTTCATTCAACTACGAATGATAATGAAAGTACGAAGCGTCCGATAAAACAACGCTAACATAGCATTAGATTGGAAAAACTGCGGCGTATTCTCATGGCGCTGACAATACAACAACAAAAACGAAGGAAGGAGAATACGATGTGGAAGTCATCGTGATAGCGAAAATAAACTCAATGTGATCGACTGAAAAGGAGGCGGGTGCTCCTCGATCGATCACGATAGCAATTTTTCACCGTAACATGTTCCGAGCATGTGTTGAGCTTTCGAGAGATTAATTACAAAGCCGTGAAGCACAAGTCCTTGAGGATGAAAATGAGCAAGTTTTCACACCGTGTCTGATAACGTGAACATACCAGCACTGGCGTAGCAACCCACCATCCCAGGCTCTCGGCAGCT
Source organism: Imbricaverruca yamaguchii (assembly GCA_034440575.1). Taxonomy (NCBI): domain Eukaryota; kingdom Metazoa; phylum Arthropoda; class Thecostraca; family Neoverrucidae; genus Imbricaverruca; species Imbricaverruca yamaguchii. The sequence goes on along the minus strand of JAOTOL010001053.1, from coordinate 198,495 downwards.
CAGCCACCAGCTTGGGGTTTGCTTAAAGGTGTCACATTCATGCTACATGGAGACAAATTGTTTTGCCATACAGTGTCTTGCCTACAACGGATCATCGTTCCCGTGACTGCAGTGGTGAATAGCAAAAAAAAAGTAGATGTGGTGAGGCACGGGAAATGGCAACAGTAAAAAAAAAAATTAACCGCTTAATTAGTACTTGTTCCAACAAAAGCTCACTGTCATGCCTAGTCAATTGCACCATTTGAGTTACACCAACGTAAATAGTTGCCAGTTCTCCAGCGGGGTTTCAATACTGTCAGATGAAAACTAGTGGGGAAAATCACGACAGCGAGCCTACGCTGCGGTCATGGATCGAGACGACCTACAAAAGCAGCCGACCGTTCTGCCCTCCCGTGACACCTGGATCCGCCCCTGGCCCGGAGCCGCCGCAGCCGCTGTCGACCACCGGTGTGCCGGTGAGAACACAGCAACCGTCATGGCCGCGCAACAGCTGTGGCCGCACGAGCGCGCCGACACCGGCGGCCACGGCAACTGGGCGTCTTCGGGCCATTCCCGCCTCCGAACCGGATGAAAATCAATAGGCGGCGGCCGCCGCCGAGCGGCACGGTCAGCACGGCCGGCGGCGCCCGACCGCGGCGCCGCGCCGGGCGGGGCATGAGTGAGTCACCGCCGCACCACCGCCAGGCACAGATCGCACGGACCGGGGGGAGCATCACCTGCGGCGGCAGGCTCGCAGACGAAGCCGACGCCGTGCGCTCGCCGGCCTGGCGGCGCGCGATCCACGGTCGCGCCGGCGGGAACCTTCGGCCGAACAGCTGATTCCAAGGCCACGCGTGGCCGATCGGCGATGACCAGCGTGCACAGCGACCGTCGACGCCAAACACCGGCGCAGATGTGTGGCGACGAAGAGCTCCAGAGGGAGGGGAATGGTCGGCGTCACACGTGAGCACCACCACCACCAACACGCTCTCGTCAGCACACTGACATGGCTAACTGGTGCATCGGTCACATCGGCGCTTTGGCAGCGTGCCAGGAAATCGCGCCGGTGTTTGGCGGGAACTAATTTTGGCGAGCGCGGCACAAACGTCATCAGCTCCCCGACGCGGCACGCGACCGCATCGATGACCGCGGGGCTGGTGTGGCGGACGACATGACGCGCCATCGCCGCGCCGCAATCGCCGATTGCGCGCCTCCGCGACCCGAACGGATACGACCGGTTGATAAGAAGGCAAAGGTGACGAGAAAACGCACACTACCGCCGCACCGTCGACATGTTCCACGCCGGCGAAGGTGCCGACGGCCGGGCCGGCCCGCCGACGACCGTCGTGTGCCGGTTTCGTTCGAGACGCCATCGGACCCAAATGAGCGAGCGTGGCCGGCAGGTCGCGCGGCGCCACGCAACACGAGCGGGCGGCCGGAGCGCGCCGTTTTCCCAGCGGTCGGGGCTCGGGCTGCCGCCGGCCCCGGCCGGGCTGCTGGGCGGCGCGGCGGCGGCGGCGGCAGCCCGGCCGTCAGACCCCCCGCGTGCTTAGTTTGACACGGCAGCGCCAGATGTCGGCTCGCGCGCGCGTGTACACTCGCCGGCACAATGACGCAGCCCCGGCGACCTCTGGCCGGCGACGGGCGGCCAGCTATCGCCGGCCGAGCCGCAGGAAAAGTTGGCCACCCATCCGGGCTGGCGGGACGTGGCGTTTGCGGAGCCCCGTCCGGGCCAGTGCAGTCGCGGGACAGCGCTGTGGCTGTTGTCGCTGTGCAGTCGCTGACCAGAGCTGTGGCTGTTGTCGCTGTGCAGTCGCGGAGCAGAGCTGTGGCTGTTGTCGCTGTGCAGTCGCGGGCCAGAGCTGTGGCTGTTGTCGCTGTGCAGTCGCGGAGCAGCGCTGTGGCTGTTGTCGCTGTGCAGTCGCGGAGCAGCGCTGTGGCTGTTGTCGCTGTGCAGTCGCGGAGCAGCGCTGTGGCTGTTGTCGCTGTGCAGTCGAGGGCCAGAGGTGTGGCTGTTGTCGCTGTGCAGTCGCGGAGCAGCGCTGTGGCTGTTGTCGCTGTGCAGGCGCGGAGCAGCGCTGTGGCTGTTGTCGCTGTGCAGGCGCGGAGCAGCGCTGTGGCTGTTGTCGCTGCTGCATCGACTTCTGCAGCTCCGAGCAAGGCCGACTTTCTCAAAATTAGCATTGTTTAGCGATACAATGCAGCCTACTACATTGATAGTATGCAGGGGCGTAGAGGACCAACTTCCTTTTTCGGCAACGTTTGGCAACAGCGCCGCCTTTCAGTTCCAATCTGCAACTTCGCAACTTTTTACGTGAAATTAACCCGCAGATGGGTCGGGCAAGATGCAAATATACTGAGCGTAGAATCGTCTCAGACTTTGGGGATACAAAGAGACTGGCCATCCTCCTCCAAAGGGAGCGTATGCAAGCGTGGGAATTCGACACAATTGTTGGGGGGTGGTTCTTAACGAATTTCAAAATATGGTTCAAAACCGAAATCTAAAGAAATCCTTAATCCATTGAATTGTTCGCAGGAAAATTGTACTTTAAATTGGTCAGCAATCATGAGGAATCCATCGAGCTTTTTCAATGAATCCAGGTCATTCGATCTAAATATGTAAGAAATATATGTATCCTTTCAACGGCGTGCCTATCTCTTTGTTACATGCAACATTTATCTGATTAGTGCGGGGTCATATAATTCCTCCTCCTACCGGAGCAGAACGCGTCATAGTTATAACCCACAAGAGCATCTGTTAACCCACGTATTACTGGGATTCAAAGCCGAACATCCCCAATGGGGGCGGGCATATCCCCCCCCCTATATAAGTTGATGTTACAGGTAAATTTCGTTGATTGTAGCGACAATCGCCAGCCCGAAAGGAACGATCAGGGAGCATACAAATATGCTCGAAAGGTCAAAGGTAAGAATATTTCGGGTATCCTGCCGTTTATAAAGAAGTGATGAGCATATTGGTTTAAGGACTTATGACAGGTAGGTAGGTAGATACGCACAAAAATGTCCTTGACATATGCCTAATGATTACGGGTGGAAATTACTGGTGAGCCGGGTTCCGGCTCCAAAGATATGTCATGTCCACCCCTACCCCACCCCAAGACTATGTAAACTTTCATGGTTTGCGTACACCATGCATGTCATGTAAACAACAATCATAGCGCGGTGGGTATGGCTGCCATGTGTCTACATATTGACGCAGCATGTTTTGACGGATGATCAGTAACGTCAAATGAATGTTTAGCTTGCGTGTCAGAGTGTAAAGTTATGCTCGACAAGCTGATTTGGATGGAAAAATAAGGTACGACAAGGGTGGGAAGATTACGGTAAACATTGGAGTGGAAGATTTCTAACAGCATTATGTTGATATATAGGATTTGACAAATATTCCCAGCTGTGCTCCGTTTTCCGTCCAAATATGGAAGTGTGACATTACTGATGAACGAACTCCGCTGCGGTTAGCATGAGTGAATAGCTAGTATCACATTGTGTGTATATTGTATGTAGTAATAGTGCCACATTGTGTGAGCTGACTACCAAAAGCCCTGTAGATACCAATTACCAGGGGCTGACAAGGCTTCTCAAAAGTGCATTATTTTTATACTTTGCAGGCTTCCGTATTTGAGAAAAAATGTCACCAAAACATATCTTAAAATGCACACCTTAATACTTACCTGCCTAATCCAAAGAAAGCAGTAATGCTGCAACCATAGGCAAGGTGTGATTTCTTCATCTTCGCCAATATGTTCTTCATTCTACGCTTATTGATATTAGGAGGACTTGTCGTTAGATGTTAGGTACCGAGCATAGAAACGCAAGCAATGAACCATTAGTGAATGCATTGGAAAAAACAAATCCTGGAGCGGCGGCATCCATCGAAGAAGATAATGACAATGACAAGCCCGCACCGCCATAGTTAGCGCATTTTCATTGGTGCTCGCACCATTCCAGGTTCGCCTATAGGCTTGGGTTGCTATAAGTTTCTCCCCGTGTGCTAAACTTCCCAATCCATCCAGCAACCCCAGTGGTTTTGGGCTGCACCCTTGCTTGCATACCTACATTTTTTTATTAAATTAAAACGGGCTCCATTCATGGACATGTGCCGGACAAATGCATGTAGAGCAAATGCACGTATGGCAGATGTACGTGCGCAAATGTACGTCAGAAGATGTAGGTAGGCGCATATGCACGTATAGAAATTGTACATAAGCACAAATGCACGCATGGCAAATGTAGCTATCCGCAAATGTACATAAACGCAAAGGTTCATTATTCTCACCTCGTTTTATTTTTCATTTTAAAGCAAACTCTCGCCCGTCTCCTCTTCAGCAAGCCTCATGTCCTCGCATGTACACATGCAAACACGCACGTATGCATGCACACACGTACGCACGCACGCACGCACGCACGCACGCACGCACGCACATACGTTCGCACACATATAATCACGTACGCACGAACACTTACACACATATACACCTTCGTAGTCAACACAAAACGAATTACCCAATACATCATATCACACTAAGCACCAGTCGACATCACCACAAAAGTAGACGGCTTGCAAGACTAAGCTAACAACAATGTGAATGAAAGCGAGAGACGTCGCGATTCAGAAATACCTGATCGTAAGTATTCATGTCTTGCCGGTCGCAGGCGTGCCAGCAGATTCACATCTGTACGTAGTCAGTGCATCCATTCGGCAAGGCTATAAAGATGCAGGCACCGTTTCCCAAAACGGGTAGCTGGCCAACCAACCATAGCGGTGAGCCATGGAGAAGCGGTTACTCTACTTTTCAAACGCCCAACACGAGCGTTGAGCTGTTGAGCTCGGCGAAAAGAACTTGGCTGTCAAATCGCCACATTGCTTGTTCAAGTTGCTTCTTCTTCGTGGGGAAAATGACAGCAAAAGGTATTTTCATTTTAATACGTGTGTGTGTGCGTCGGTGTGTTTTCCAGCCTGTCATCGTGTCGTGACGTCGGCTGTTATTTTTATACGAGCAAGCAGAAACATGACGGCTTTGGTGGCGAGCAAGCAGTGCGCATGCGTGCGTGACGTCACAGACCGGCGGCGCCTACGCCGAAGTCTGCCTCACGCTGTCTCGTATAGCGGCCGGGTTGGACTCTTTACAGCCCGGCGACTGTGTAAACCGGCTTTGAAATGAAGCCGCCGACCGACCGGTATGCCGTCACCAGTGGGCGGGCATACGTCATAGGTTATCAGTCGGACGACCATGATCGGTGTGACAGTCAGCACCTGAATAGCGTTTGATCTCCTCGGCTCAGGCGTCCTGTAAGTTAAGGTGTACGTGAAGCTTTCGGGGATATTCGAGTTCAGCGGTCAAAATGCTTACGGGACCGAGTATTCCATACAGATTTGGTTGAAAAATGCCTCTGGTAAAGCTTGCCCTTATTCCAGAAAACGAAAAGCCAAAGACGTGACAACTTCGGAGATATTCAACCCATCAAGAACTTGCCGATAGAAAATTATCATTAACATAAAAGAAAGGGAATATAGACATTCTTGGTGCTGCTGTCTCTGCTATGCGCAATGATATGTTCAACGAACCTCGCTTTTTGATCATTTGATAACGTCATCATTGATGAAGTAAGCATGGACATAAAATTATAGATTGGCGACTCACATTTAGCGTAAAATTAGTCAATCACATTCACATGGGCAACGATACCTGCGTCGTTTTTGTTGTATTGAATTCACAGGTCCATGCGATGAGTACATCAGGTACTATGACAGGATGGTGACTCTGCATTACTAGGTGGCTAAACCTCGTGTGTAAGTAGACCGATCCAATATGGTGCATAACAGGATGGTAATTCTGCATTCCTGGGAGCTCGTATGCAACTCGTATACTCGTATGCAACTCGTATACTCGTATGCAACTCGTATACTCGTGTACAAGTACACTGCTCCAATATGGTGCCACGAAACCGTTTTGTATGATGCATGCAAACTTTTCACTTGCAAGAGTGCATACAAAGCAGGATCATCATACCAGACTGGATTAAGACCGGACACGGCGGAATGTCTCTCGGCGAAGGGGGTGGCAGGGACGCGGTACGTTCGAGAGTTGTGTTTGCGGCAATGTGCTGGTGTGCCTTCTGGCAAGTATTTTTCTCATATGTACCAAAACAATACAGGGCGGAAAAGATCAGATCACTTGATACCGGCACGGCGATCATACTGGAAGTGACCGCGCACTCCGCCATGGTGGTCTCGCACGAGCTGGCCTCGGTGGTCTCGATGGTCTCGGTGGTCTCGGTGGTCTTACACAAGCTGGCCTCGGTCGTTTCGATGGTCTCGGTGGTCATGGTGGTCTCGCACGAGCTGTCCTCGGTGGTCTCGGTGGTCTCGGTGGTCATGGTAGTCTCACACAAGCTGGCCTCGGTGGTCTCGATGGTCTCGGTGGTCTGGATGGTCATGGTAGTCTCATACAAGTTGGCCTCGGTGGTCTCGATGGTCTCGGTGGTCATGGTAGTCTCACACAAGCTGGCCTCGGTGGTCACGGTAGTCTCACACAAGCTAGCCTCGGTGGTCTCGGTGGTCACGGTAGTCTCACACAAGTTGGCCTCGGTGGTCTCGATGGTCTCGGTGGTCATGGTAGTCTCACACAAGCTGGCCTCGGTGGTCACGGTAGTCTCAGACAAGCTGGCCTCGGTGGTCTCGGTGGTCTCGGTGGTCATGGTAGTCTCACACAGGCTGGCTTCGGTGGTCTCGGTGGTCATGGTAGTCTCACACAAGCTGTTCTCGGTGGTCTCGGTGGTCACGGTGGTCTCACACAAGCTGGTCTCAGTGGTCTCGGTGATCATGGTAGTCTCACACAAGCTGGTCTCGGTGGTCTCGGTGGTCACGGTGGTCTCACACAAGCTAACGTTAGAATGCAGGATTCAAGCACTGTTGAATCGCCCGCCAACTTACAAAATGGACAAAAACTTCCCTGATTTTTGTTTCATGCATCCCCTGCCCTGCGCCTGGAACAATTATCAACATTATGACTGTGTCTGATGGCTACAGAATAAACGTTTTCTTATTGTTAGTATCAACTTGCACAGGACTGGACGGGGTAGGTGTTGCAACCCCTGAGGTTTTTGCAGCATCAATGAAAAACGGCTTGCGCAATGAAGTTTTTGGGAGCTGATGAGGCATTAATTGCGCGTCTTTGACATACAATTCTTGTTCTTCGCTTATTTAGTGTTCTGGTTATAATGTTTGTTTAAAACAACACTACCCCGAGCAATTCAGCCTCACGCGTGTTGTGCCGTAAGTAAGTTCGTGTTTTTTTCATGCAGCATATTGCACAAATGGCTTGATGAAATTTCATATACAAAATCAACGCTAACTCAGAAATCAGCACCCAAGATTTCCTCACAACCAGCTTTTATTCACTTTCACCTCATGTGCCCGTATTGCCCTTTGATCATCCAATTCAATGGTAGGTTCACCAAAGGTGGTCCAAACTGCTTTGCAGGGTAATTTTAGATGCTGCATTCGAATTAAGCGTTCATTGTAACCCTTTGGGTCCGCAACTTTGGTGTTTGCGACACAAAAACCAACACCCCATAGTGATCCTGCGTCTCGATCTCACCTACACAGGATCACGAGAAAGCTATGTGATAATGCGATCTCTCTATGTACTTAAAATTTGAGTAGAAGCACAATGGCATGTGTTTCTTATGGGTAGCAACCACAGTTCACCATCTGTTTGGGTCCACACTTGAAAAGTGCGAAATCTGCAGAAATCCACCGTCATAAGATGGTTGATTATTAACACGGATGCCTTTTACTTTTATACTCTTAGACATTTATATCTTAGACATCAAATAGCTAAACAGTCCTTTCAGAGGTAGCACATCTCCGAAGGTAGCACATCTCCGAAGGTAGCACATCTCCGAAGGTAGCACATCTCCGAAGGTAGTGCAGGCAGACAGGCGGAGCTGTGGTGGTGCTGACCGAGACGGTGACCCGTCCGGCGGACCATGGCGGTGCTGACCGAGACGGTGACCCGTCCGGCGGACCATGGCGGTGCTGACCGAGACGGTGACCCGTCCGGCGGACCATGGCGGTGCTGACCGAGACTGGTGACCCGTCCGGCGGACCATGGCGGTGCTGACCGAGACGGTGACCCGTCCGGCGGACCATGGCGGTGCTGACCGAGACGGCGACCCGTCCGGCGGAGCTGTGGTGGTGCTGACCGAGACGGTGACCCGTCCGGCGGACCATGGCGGTGCTGACCGAGACGGTGACCCGTCCGGCGGAGCTGTGGTGGTGCTGACCGAGACGGTGACCCGTCCGGCGGAGCTGTGGTGGTGCTGACAGAACTCCGAGAGACAGACAGGCGGACCACGGTGGTGCTGACCGGGTGACCCGTCCGGCGGAGCTGTGGTGGTGCTGACCGAGACGGTGACCCGTCCGGCGGAGCTGTGGTGGTGCTGACCGAGACGGTGACCCGTCCGGCGGAGCTGTGGTGGTGCTGACCGAGACGGTGACCCGTCCGGCGGAGCTGACAGGTGGTGCTGACCGAGACGGTAAGACACCGTCCGGCGGACCATGGCGGTGCTGACCGGTAGACAGGTAGACCCGTCCGGCGGAGCTGTGGTGGTGCTGACCGAGACGGTGACCCGTCCGGCGGAGCTGTGGCGGTGCTGACCGAGACAGGTGACCCGTCCGGCGGACCACGGTGGTGCTGACAGGTAGACAGGTAGGACAGACCGTCCGGCGGACCACGGCGGTGCTGACCGAGACGGTGACCCGTCCGGCGGAGCTGTGGTGGTGCTGACCGAGACGGTGACCCGTCCGGCGGACCACGGTGGTGCTGACCGTGACGTTGACCCGTCCGGCGGAGCTGCGGTGGCACCGTCGGGTCAGCCCATCCACCCGGTTCAGACGCCGCCTGATGCAAAAACTGAGAAACTTGAGGAAGATGCGGTGTTTTGTCGAAGCTTATTAAGCTTCCCAGGCGGGGTCGGACCTCTCCCCCCCACCAAAAAAAAAGTTCAGGTCTGCTGGACCCTAACGATCCGGCGGCTGCGCCGTTCACGCCAGTTCACGTGCTGGTCGAGTCACGGATTTATGGCGCCGTGAACGTATTCCTGTTGTAGAACATGTGTAAGTTATGTATTACCCCATGGTAGCGCAAAAAAAAGAATATGCCATGTGACATATTCGATACAACTTTGCGAGATCATTGTCTCCAAGCAATGGTCCAGCAAATCTCTGATTTACTCAGAGATATGATCAAGCTCTTAGATTTACTCTTGTTCTATTCCATAATATCACGGAAACTAACATCCGACGTTTTTGATCGACGTTTCGGCTGTATTGCCTTCCCTTAGAAAGACTACACAGCCGAAGCATCAGAATAACAACTTCTAATATGAAATCCTAATTGCTATATCCTGGCATCATTTGCATGCAATCCAAGCTTGGCAGTAGTGTGCATTTTCTATTGATTTTGTCATGTATGGCGAAATAGAGGCGTCAGCTAAATCATTTTGATTAACTATGCATATAAGTAACAACAGTGGGAGCCTGCTACGATTACAACAAAAATGCAACCGATGTAAGATCAACCATTTGGTGAGAAGCGTTTTCATCTTATTAGCATATCCTATTTAATCTGATGGAATCGAATCGAATCCACTTCATCCAGGCACGTGCTCCGGAGAAATCAATGGAACCGCGCTTCCCTTAGCCCCGGGAAATTGTAGAAGGGATCACAGCACAACATCCAGTTGAAGCATCTGTCTGGAAAATATTGTCATGCTCGTAGATCGCACAGCACATGGACGGATGTTGTCTTGTATGATTTTGAGGGGGCAAGTGCCCCCTCAATGCTGGCTTTTCCCCACCAATATTTTCAACTTTTAACATGGGACTGCTATGGGGGTGCCCCCCCCCTCTCGGTCTATTCATGTAAGCCCATTCTGCATGCAATCCTTCGTGTATTGTGCCCCTATCCCCAACCCCCAATAATTTTCAGAAAGCAATGCCCCTGGTTACATGTACGGGTGTGCATGTTGACGATAGTCTTGGAAACCGTCCGTGTCGATTGCATGGTACATGTACCTGCTATGACGTAACTCGGCGTTAGTTTGTGTTCACGATTTGCTACTGGTTAACAACTTTGTGTGTGCAATGGCATGCAAGTGGGATGATAGCATAGCCAACTTCGGATATGATATGTTCATGAACTTTATAATGCTAGATGAAACGAGATGATACGAAACATTTCAGTCTTACCACGATAAGACTCGTTGTTGCCGTTTGAAAATCATGCAGCCTTAATGTTCGTGTTGAACTAAAACGATTTAGGCGCACAGACTGAAAGTGCTGCGCAGCCATCATTTTTGTATAGGTGGAGGGTGGATGGAGACAAAAATGACCACCTGCAAGCATGATTTCTGGATTTGTCAGCTGACTCGTCAGCTGACGAACAAATGGTTTCTTGGAGCCAGATTCAGCCTTAAGTTAATGCATTAAATTCCTGCAAACTATTTTTATTTGCTCACTTATCACCACGTGTAAGTACTTTTCCCAAGCTTGACAAGGGCTGGGCCCTGTGTCACTTCTCTCTCTCTCTCTCTCTCTCTCTCTCTCTCTCTCTCTCTGTTCCCTCGCTTTGACTGCGCTACTGGATAAAATGGTCCATTGATAGTACAGTTTCATCGAAGGGGGACACCATTGTGCAGCAAAGTTGTCTTTTCATTTGTGTGATGCACATGCAGACAACATGTAATTCAGCACTTCTCACCTATCACGGGTGAGACGTAGTTGTCTAAGTAGTAAGGTCTTCCATCGTTCATGCCGAGATTTACCTGTGAACAGAATACTTTCTAAGGTGCATTCATAAACATACACCGCATAAGCATACATTGCATAAGCAAACACCGCCGCAGTGCGTGCTAAGCCAGGGGCTCACCCAAAGGGACAGAGACCGGAGGAGCATATCCCTCAACTTCGACCCAGGAGAAACGTTTCTCTCTCAGCTTTCAGGGATACCATAAGAGGTCGCATCGTCATAGGAGGCCCCACCCAACACCCCAAGATTCCCCAATTTGCCACATTTACTCAGGAACTGCCACCTTTACTCACATGGAGAATCCACGCCCCAGGATGCCCTTAAGCCGACGTGGGAGTACTCTCACCGATACAGGAGACCATCTGGTGGCATACAAGCGCTTGTGGGTCGCGGAAGACAGCCTGACAGGCACAGGGCACCGTAACATGGAAGATAAGAATCCCTTCGCTACTAGAGGAGCTCCTTGCCGACAAGGGCGATCCTTCCTCCCTTGATTCAGGAGGTCCCTGGCCAACATTGGAGGCCTCAGGCCGACATGGGTGTCCCCGAGCAGCAAAGCAAGCTCTGACATAGGAGATATGGGACTCCTTCGCTAATACAGGAGTTGTTTGCTGACGAAGGAGGTTCCTATTTCCTGACTCAGAAGGCACTCGGACACAAATAGGAGTCCTTGAAAATAAAAGGAGGATCTGATATAGGAGACAAAACTTCTTCACTGACACGAAAAGGGCCCCGAAGACACGGGAGGACCCTGCCGACACAGAAAGACTCTGCCGACACAAGAGGACCCTGCCGACACAGGACGACCCTGTCGACACAAGAGGACCCTGCCGACACAGGAGGACCCTGCCGACACAGGAGGAACAAACCCCGACACAGGAACCATACAGGAGACTGCCCTACCGACACAGGAGGACCCTCCTGATACAGGAGAACCCTGCTGACACAGGAACGCCACCCTGACACAGGAGAACACTGCCGACACAGGAGGATCCTGCCGACACAGGAGGACCCTACCGATACAGGAGGACTATACCGATACAGGAACACCCTCCTGATACAGGAGAACCCTGCTGACACAGGAACGCCACCCTGACACAGGAGAACACTGCCGACACAGGAGGATCCTGCCATCACAGGAAGACCCTACCGACATAACAACCGCAGTTCGCACCAGCAAATGGAACAACAACCGCAGTTCACACCAGCAAATGACTTGGATGAATAACCACACCGCAGTACCAAAACACAAACGGCTATGCTTGATGCTCTTGCCGATGCTGACTTTATGAGTGTTCGGGATCCATTCGGCGCCAACTGCTCGTTCCTTCAATTCTGAGCTTAGAAAATGTCTCGAGTCGTTCGGTGCGTACATCAAACATCTATGACCATTATTGTGAAAGTTAGGTGGTTAAAAGTTTGCGCACCACTTCGGCGGGCTACCGAGATTTGTGACGTCACCTGTCGCGGTGTGGGTCACATAACATAGATCACGGGAGTGTCCTGGGATGAGAAGAATCCGTGATCTCAATTCGAATATGCCATATTGAAATCCGAAGTTTCATTCTTAAAATTTCCTACGGATATTATAAGCCCCAGCTGGATGTGGGTGGTGAATTAAAATAGACGATCTCGGGTTGCCGAGGTGGCTATGGGTGGCGAACTACGGTAGGTATCGGATTACCCAGGCTGTTGTGGGTGGCGAACTACGATATACGATGTCGGATTGCACAGGCGGTTTGGGGAACAACAGGCGATGAAATGAGATAAAATGGACAAGTTGAATATAGATCTAAGCACATTTTCCACTTGTTCTGTCATTATTATTAGGAAAGACATGCAATAACTAGATGGGGGTGAATTGTCCTTTGGTCGGGACCTGTTAAACCACCTGAGGCAGTAAGTCGTGTCACACATTGGTCACATTGACATCGTACGAAAGCACTACATAGGTACTCATGCGAAACGAAACCATCAGTATGCACATATGTAGTGCATTGCAAAAAGACGGTCATTGCAGCTTGGCGACACAGCTGATGCTTCGAAAGTGAAACAATGAGCACGGCGAGCGGTCACTCCAAGCTGCGAAATGTCGCCTCAACCTGTGACCGGTCACGCCAAGCTGCGAGCGGTCACTCTAACCTGCGGCCGGTCACTCCAACCTGTGGCCGGTCACTCCAACCTGCGAGCGGTCACTCCAACCTGCGGCCGGTCACTCCAACCTGCGACCGGTCACTCCAACCTGCGGCCGGTCACTCTAACCTGTGGCCGGTCACTCCAACCTGCGGCCGGTCACTGGAAGCTGCGAGAGGTCCCTGCCAAGAGGTTTAGCCACTGCACCAGACAACAGGCCACTTAATCAAAATCGCATTGATTCCGCCGAGTCTGCCTGCGCCCGACGTCACCAGGCCGGCCGGGCCGCTGACTGCAGGCGGCGCCGCACGGCCTGCCGCCTCCCCCCCCCCCCCCCCCAGCCCCCGGCTCCGAAGCCAGAGTCGGTCGGCGCCGGGTGCATGCGACCTGCGGTGCTCTCCAAACCGGCGCCGCGCTGTGTGTCCTCTCCGTATTGATCAGGCACGAGCGTGGCCAGGGTCGGACCACCGCCAACCGTCCGCCGCTGACGCAAAGGGACGGCTGCCGCAGCAGCAGACACAGAGGGGCTCCAATCTTGTCCGCCCATTGCCTTCATGTATTGTGCGCCACCACCCCCGAAAAACTTTAAGAAACCAACGCCCTTGAGTAGTAGTACTAGTGCCTTTGTCTGTATCACTACCATCATCGTCATCATGGTTGCTATGATTATTGTCAATAATTATCAATATTATCATTACATCATATTTTTCATTATATCGTATTATTTTATCATGTCATAGTATTTCATTATCATATTATTTCATTATACCACTATGCTCTCATCACTATCAGCACTGCTATTATCATCAACAGTGCCGTTATTATCATTATTGCATCATCATGATCGTGCCCTTCGTCACCATCGTCGTCACCATCAGCATCATGAGCATGGTCATAAGTAGTATTAGTAGTTTTGTTATCAGTTATTACCTTTATTATTGTCATGATCATCATTTTCGCTCTGATCGTAATTATTATTGTTCGTATTATTATTATTACTAAACGTACTAATATTAGCATCATTAGTAGTAGAAGTGGTAGTAGTAGTAGTAGAGGTATTCTTAGTAGTAGCATTATTATGATCATTTATTTATACATCCATTATTAGTAGCATTATGATCATTCCACGTATCAGTGATGCTCCGGTAATTTGCCGGTGGTACTACACCATCGCCGACGCCACCGTTACCGAGCCACCGCCCCCGCCCCCGCCGCCGCCGCCGCCACCGCTGCCGAGCCGCCGCCGCCGCCGCCGCCGCCGCCGCCGCCGCCGCCGCCGCCGCCGCCGCCGCCGCCGCCGCCGCCGCCGCCGCCACTGTAATTGGTGTGACCCAGATGGTCGGGCCCGGACAGGCGCGGCGTCGACGGCCGGCGGGCGCCGACAGCGCGCCCCCGCCGATCACATGCCGCACCGGGTGACCTGACACAGACGCAGATATCTGACAGGGATAGCGCCACTAACGGCTGCAAGGCGGATCCTGGCCGCAGTTAATGAACCGTTGCATTATGCAGCCGGTTAGGCCCTCAGAGAAGCGGCAGACTTCTGCTAGGACTGTGTGTTCACACCTGCCCTTGATCAGTGAAATCGGTCGACAAGATCCTCCGGTGGGTGGGGCGTGGGGCGTGTGTGTGGGCGGGGTGTTGTTCCGTCTCTGAAGACGATGACTCAGCGGCGCAACGGCATCAAAGGAGGCTGCGAGCACACACTGAGAGATCGAAGTGCATGTCCACCTTGGATGAGCAAGGGCACGGGAACTAAGGCTCAGAGGCAGCGACCCCCTCCCCTCCCAACTTTGGATTAACTTAACTTGGATCTTTGGAACACTGTTGACCATTTAGTGTCCTGTAGTCAAGCGCGCCGATGTATCCTCTAACATTATAACTTCCGAGACCGTGCCCCCACTCTTATGCATGATCCCGCCTCCACACAAGCTGTGTATCACATTGCTTAACCATCACTGGCGGTGGGGTGTATGTTCGAAAGCCTGATATGTTCTCCTATTGGGGAGCCAATTGTAGTGTCCCTCCCTTCTTCCCATAAAAAAAACATTATGCACGAAGCACTTATGTACACCAATGTCAACATTGACCCAATGGACGTTGGACAGAACTAAACGAGTTTAAGATGGATCAGCCACACAAATGGGTTTTACGACGTCAATGGGTCAGTGTTGATATGAGAATGCATCAGTACCTCCACTTGGAAGATTTCACTGCGAAAGGGGGAGGCACTACAATTGGCACCAATGGGAACAATCCCAGGCTTTGGAATCTCCCCACCCCACCGCACCTCACCAGCACCGGTATCTTCATCCCGATGTTCCACCCTGAGCCTATAGCGCCGATGGTAGCGGACGCCACTACGCAATGCCGTCGATATCGTAATGAGCCGCAATCAGAAACGAATGTGAATCTCACTAAGAGTCACGGTGTCAGCACAAAAAGTGCACAGTGTCCCGATATGTACCATGAGCGAGGTGCAGAGCGTGTGCACGGTCTGTTTTACTAGCGATGTTTTATGGCGTGGTAAGAACGGCTCTGGCAATGCGATCACGTTCCAAAACCACCGAGCGCGCTTCAGAGTGGGCTGTCTGGCTGTCTGACGTCGGCACGAAAGCGTAGAGTGATCACCGACTACGTGAACAGCAAGTGCATCAAATGTGTGCATCCATATGTGCCGACGACAAAATTCACGGTCACGTAGGAGCGCGTCCACTTCGCCAGCGGCAGCGAGAGGGGCGAGGCAGAACGACAGGGAGAACGACGCGATACACCGGCATTGATGCCGGGACCGCTACACGGAGGCCCAGCGAGTGAACCGCCGGGGAATTAGTTTCCAACGGCGGACGTACTCGGTTCGTCGCCTATCGCAACGCGACTCAAGCCGCCCCACCGACGGATCAGACGCAGCCCCCACCCCGGCATCTACCGTCGAGGCCCCCTGCGGCTGGCAGCGGGTCGACCGACGGCGGCGCACGCCAGGCCGGCCCAGCCTCCCGACGCCGGCCGCGGACACAATGCACCCGCCGGGTGTGACACTGCGCGCACAGGACGCACGGCGGCCGGTCGATAGCCGGTGCCGGACCATCTCGGCCCTGTGGAGAGCCGCCGGCCGCCACTCTCAGGTCGATCAACAGCCGGCGCCGCGCGGCCGGCAGCGCCATGTTGGCCGCACCGCGCCGCGTCAGTCGCCCGCCGGCGCCGATGCGGCGCGCCGCACGTCGTCTCGTCGCGTCTGGCCGCCATCGGCCCACACGGCCGGCGGTTGCGGCGGCAGGTGTGCGGGCGGGCATTCAGGCTGCCCCAGCCGGGGTCGGCGGCGAGTGTGGCTAATCAGGGACGTCTCTGGAGAGACCGCCGGAGGACATGTCTCCCTCCTCGGTGGCGCGTAATGCTTCGTGCTATATAATATTTACCTTTTACACTATTGAGGGGCACGTGCCCCCTTAAAAGTGCTTACATTTTCACAGATCATAGATGATTTTAAAAAAATATTTCGAAGGTGCTCGGCAATGTTATGGACAGTTGGTCGCCACACACAGCGTTAAAGGCGGCGGACTGGCACAGAAGACACCGTGCTGAAATCTAGATTTATATTCGGTGTGCTAGTCGCACTGCGGTTGTAACAAGTAGAGGTGTTTATTTTTTGGTCTTTGAGGGCTTTCCTTCTCCCCTCCCCTCAAAATCTCTCCGGTGACTGCGGTAGCCCAGTCGGCTGGGAGTTTGATCCTTGACGACAAGATCGTGGGTTCAAATCCCACAACCTGTTTGATTATCGAATCCACCCATTGGCTGATTGGTGACGCTGTATGGCCTAGTAGTCAAGTGCGTTGTAAAATAACAAAGTTCTTCTTCTTCAACGCATTTCGGATCTTAACCAGTATATATTTTATGTTATCAAAATCCGCATTGTCATTTTTCGGTCAAAATGAACAAACATCACAGCGTAAGGGAGTAAGGGAGTGCGTAACATCAATACTATGTCGTTGCAGGATAAGAATTATCTTCAAAACGGGCTTCCCCACATCACTTTTTTAGACGTTCTTACGCCTCTCGCCCCGTGAAAGCCACGATGATCTGTTAGACCTGCAGCTATTGCCCGATGATAATCGTTTCGACCTGCAGCTATCGCCTGCCGATGATCTGTTAGACCTGCAGCTATTGCCCGATGATAATCGTTTCGACCTGCAGCTATCGCCTGCCGATGATCTGTTCGACCTGCAGCTATCGCCTGCCGATGATCTGTTCGTCCTGCAGCTATCGCCCGCTGATGATTTGTTCGACCTGCAGCTATCGCCTGCCGATGATCTGTTCGACCTGCAGCTATCGCCTGCTGATGATCTGTTCGACCTGCAGCTATCGCCTGCCGATGATCTGTTCGACCTGCAGCTATCGCCCGCTGGTGATCTGTTCGACCTGCAGCTATCGCCCGCTGGTGATCTGTTCGACCTGCAGCTATCGACCGCTGGTGATCTGTTCGACCTGCAGCTATCGCCTGCTGATGATCTGTTCGACCTGCAGCTATCGCCCGCTGATGATCTGTTCGACCTGCAGCTATCGCCGCTGATGATCTGTTCGACCTGCAGCTATCGCCTGCTGATGATCTGTTCGACCTGCAGCTATCGCCGCCGATGATCTGTTCGACCTGCAGCTATCGACCGCTGGTGATCTGTTCGACCTGCAGCTATCGCCCGCTGGTGATCTGTTCGACCTGCAGCTATCGACCGCTGATGATCTGTTCGACCTGCAGCTATCTCCTGTCGATGATCTGTTCGACCTGCAGCTATCGACCGCTGGTGATCTGTTCGACCTGCAGCTATCGCCTGCTGATGATCTGTTCGACCTGCAGCTATCGACCGCTGGTGATCTGTTCGACCTGCAGCTATCGCCTGCTGATGATCTGTTCGACCTGCAGCTATCGCCTGCTGATGATCTGTTCGACCTGCAGCTATCGCCTGCTGATGATCTGTTCGACCTGCAGCTATCGACCGCTGGTGATCTGTTCGACCTGCAGCTATCGCCCGCTGATGATCTGTTCGACCTGCAGCTATCTCCTGCCGATGATCTGTTCGACCTGCAGCTATCGACCGCTGGTGATCTGTTCGACCTGCAGCTATCGACCGCTGGTGATCTGTTCGACCTGCAGCTATCGCCTGCTGATGATCTGTTCGACCTGCAGCTATCGACCGCTGGTGATCTGTTCGACCTGCAGCTATCTCCTGCCGATGATCTGTTCGACCTGCAGCTATCGACCGCTGATGATCTGTTCGACCTGCAGCTATCGACCGCTGGTGATCTGTTCGACCTGCAGCTATCGCCCGCTGATGATCTGTTCGACCTGCAGCTATCGACCGCTGGTGATCTGTTCGACCTGCAGCTATCTCCTGCCGATGATCTGTTCGACCTGCAGCTATCGCCTGCTGATGATCTGTTCGACCTGCAGCTATCGCCTGCTGATGATCTGTTCGACCTGCAGCTATCGCCTGTCGATGATCTGTTCGACCTGCAGCTATCGCCTGCTGATGATCTGTTCGTCCTGCAGCTATCGCCCGCTGATGATCTGTTCGACCTGCAGCTATCGCCTGCTGATGATCTGTTCGACCTGCAGTTATCGCCCGCCGATAACGCAAGCTAGTTACAACGCGATCGGAAGGGACTAACGCAAAATCGGACGTGCCGATGTCCAACAATCAAGTCCTGTAATTCTAAATGTGGTCTTGATCAGTCACGGTGGCAATCATCATCCTGGCCGATATGAATACGCTTGTGCATGCATCCGTGGTGCATTGCAATATGTCAGTGGCAAGAGCGGACTTTTTATCGGGGGACACTTGTTTTGGACAGGCGCCATTTCCTACCCAGAGGGGCGCAATCCACTGAAGAAAAAACCGCTGGAGGGGAACGGGGGAGGGGTGCACTCGAGCGTCCTGGAAGGATGCCATGTCTCTATCGGGGAACACGCCCATAGTTTCCTTCCCCGACCCCGGATCCGCCCGTGGTCAGTAGCACAGTTGCTATATAATAGATAGACGACATATGCTCCACATTGTCAACCACCCCTCAGCATGAGACTGACACACCTGATCCCCGTTGCTACTGCATAAGTACAACATAACATAACACAACACGATTGATAAGCATAACATAGCACGACTGATACGAAAACAAGGTGTCATAATCGCTAAAATATCTGGTACTGTGAAAAATCTAGCATCGTGTTTAGGTGCTGATACTTTGCCATGGTGCTGATTCTTAAGTTGCTACGAAAACTCACAAAATACAGCACACGCGTCACCACACGCCATGAGCATCTCCTTACTGCTCCGCTTTTTTAGGATTTGAAGACGATGAGCATAATGAGAGCCAGGTTTCAGGATTTGCTGGCTTTCTGAGAGTCGTGGGGATCGGCAGTGGACCAGCAGTCAACCAGCAGTCAACCAGCATGCGCCACCAGTATTGTCAGATCTTCCAACACGCGGGAGAGACCACCACGCCTTGCAACTCGACGGCCCAGTCCGTGTTCCACGCGCAACCAAATGGTGGAACCAGCCCGAGTTCTGCGAGCGCGCGCCGACGGTGGAAAGTTCGCAGGAATGATCACTATCACGACGCGATACAGACGGGCAACGACCTCAGCCAGGGGTGCAGCGAAGGGTGTAGCTTCGTCAGGGTCATGCGCATAGCACAGAGGCGGATCCAGGGGGCGACAAAAGGGTCACGCCTCCTCCCTCACAAGAGCCTGATTTTGGTCGATATTTTGCACCGAACTGAAATTTCTCTCAATCTAAGAACATTTTATGCGACGAATATTGTCTTAGGCAGACCTATCTGCCTTGTCTTAGGCAGAATTTTAGCTGTTAAAACTGATCAGTTGTTTCGAAATCGGGAAGCATTTCTGAATCCTCCCCCCGAAACCAGCCGCCCCTGGATCCGCCTCTGACATAGCCCATGCAAATCAACTACGTAAATTTCCGTTGCTGGCGTTCGGCTCCCCGGGCTCTTCAGGGAAGGATGGAGTATGCTTGGTAATTGGATAGGGAATTTCAGATGCTACCATTCACATCATATTGCTTAGAGTAGAAGTTCTTTTCTTCCTCATTTACACCCCCCCCCCCCCACCCCCCACCCCCCACCCACCCCCAAAAAAGTACGAATTATTGGGCACAATTTACAACTCAGGATAATTGACAGAACTTCCTATCTGTTATGAAAGGCCCGAGCCCCTAAAAAACGCGGGATTAAAAAAAAACAATAATCAACGCGTTAGGCTTCGCTTTGAAGTTATCCCCTATTGCATATCCCGGCGCTCCCAACGCTCTCTTTGGAGTTTGTACAACACCCTCCATCTCTGCTGAAAACTGGACACTTGGAAGTGCAATTTCACCGGACGGCCTGCAAATTTCCTAAAACGTTTCGTTCCGAATGCTTGTGCTCACTCGGATAGCTTCACAAAATCTGGGTGATGTTCGGCGGAGGTTACTGGGCAGACCCTGAACCAATCACATGACGACACAGCCAACCATCTGGCAACACAGCCAACTACCTGACGGCACAGCCAATCAGCACAGCCAATCACCTAACAGCACAACCAACCACCTGAAGACACAACCTACTACATGACGACATAGCCAATCACCTGACAACACATCCAACCACCTGACGATACAACCTACTACATGACGACATAGCCAATCACCTGACAACACATCCAACCACCTGACGATACAGCCAACCACCTGACGACATGGCCAACCACCTGACGACACACCCAACCACCTGACGACACAACCTACTACATGACGACATAGCCAATCACCTGACAACACATCCAACCACCTGACGATACAACCTACTACATGACGACATAGCCAATCACCTGACAACACATCCAACCACCTGAAGATACAGCCAACCACCTGACGACATAGCCAACCACCTGACGACACACCCAACCACCTGACGACACAACCTACTACATGACGACATAGCCAATCACCTGACAACACATCCAACCACCTGACGATACAACCTACTACATGACGACATAGCCAATCACCTGACAACACATCCAACCACCTGACGACACAACCTACTACATGACGACATAGCCAATCACCTGACAACACATCCAACCACCTGACGATACAGCCAACTACATGACGACACAACCAACTACATGACGACATAGCCAACCACCTAACGACATAGCCAATCACCTGACAACACAACCACCTGACGACACAACCAACTACATGACGACACAGCCAACCACCTAACGACACAGCCAACCACCTGACGACACAGCCAACCACCTGACGACACAGCCAACCACCTAACGACATAGCCAATCACTTGACAACACAACCAACCACCTGACGACACAGCCAACCACTTGACGACACATCCAACCACCTGACGACACAACCAACTACATGACGACACAGCCAACCACCTAACGACATAGCCAACCACCTGACAACACAACCAACCACCTGACGAGATGACCAGCCACCTGATAACACAAACTCCTTACGTTGAGATTTGGCGTGCCATCAGCACCTCGACATAGCCGTCCGTTGCCATGACGACCAGCTGACCGCACCAGCCACTGGTTGAACGTTTTGGCCAGGGAGAAATACGAGCGCAGTCTGCGACTGGATCCGTGTCGTGCCGCCAGAGCAGGACAGGTCAGGGCAGGTCGGCGGCGACGTGAGGCCGATGAAGGTCGCTACGTCAACTATTTCAGGACGCTATTGACCGAGCTACTTTCTGCTGGGTTTCAGCATCCTGGTAATTGACATAAATTACACATACAAATATTGATATGGTTGAAGGAACAATTCTTACCTTCCCACCTCCGCTATTAACGGCGCTGACTTTCAATGCCGGGACCCATACATATGGGCTATAAGTCCCATTAGTTAGTTAGTTATTTGGGCTATAAGTCCCAGGACTATGACTTACGTATGGGGTAACCTATGCCTACTGTACTGACTACCTATGCAGGGAGCTCGGTAAATGTTCCAAGGTTAAACTGACACATGTTTATGATATCGCTGCTTCCCTAAAATTAAGCATACTGAAAATCAGGGATAATCTTAGGAGGAGTGGGAACAGCTCCCTTCTCCCTTTCGAATCGTCATGTAAGCAAGACAGGAGGAAGGATGGAAGATCTCTTTCATTTTATTCACATGGCAATTCATAGCTTAATATGAATCCGAAGTTGCAACAACCTTGGCGTTCAATCAGTATTGAAAGTAAACGTGTGGGCGATGTCACTGAAAATTAATACCTTGCTTCTAGACATTGTCAAGCCTCCTGAAGTGCCAAGAGTGGCACCTCTATTGGCGCTGGAGACCCAGCAGACTTCTGTTTCGACCCGACGCAAGTTGTTGAAGCAGCTTCTCGACAAAGAATCGTCCGCCAACTGATTCGAACATGTTTACTGGCGAGAGTCAGCGCACACTGTTGTCTTTTTCATTGGCCACTTGCCATTATATAACTGCATGAGGACAGCAATGCTTATAGGCTGAAAAAAAGTCATAAAACGGGCCATAACTTTCTAACTATAAAACGCACCTTACTTGACTTCGGTTGCAAACGACCTGCCCTGTCGAGACGATTCATAAGAGGTGCCGTCGATAAGGTTATCTTCACTAGTTCTCGAGACACCAAAATAGCGCGAAGTGTGTTTTAATGCATAGGCTTCGTGCGCGGCCTATATAAAAATAGAATATAAAAATGATGGTGCCAATGCACTCCATTTTTCAAATAATGGGACAAGCCTGTTGAAGCCAAAACTGTTCACACGTTTGGGTAAAAATGAGCATACCTAATAGGCCATGGCGCCCTGGGAACCAAATATCTCTTATCAGGCTTTCCGAGAATTACTCGGCCAACATCACTCTTAATGGTATCTTGGATGGTGGGCAAAGCTAAACAGAAGAAAGCCTGATAATAGTAGAGAAGCTGATAAAGCTGATAAAGACTTCATGCTCTCTGATTCGGAAGAGCAGAACACCAAGAACACCAAGTCTTAGCGCTACTCGCGACGCGTCATTATACTGATAAGATCCGAAGGAACACTTCGGGAGTGGAATATTTGCACAAAGTTGCAAAAAAAATACATTTCTCGACCTATGACAAATGTGACCTTTCACCTCGCCATGAGGCTAAACATTTCCCAATTAGGTCATGTGCGGTGTTGGCCACGAAATCTTGCAACAGGCTGTACACTGTGTTTGTTCCTCTAGCCCCTACGGATTGAAATTTCCAGAGGACAGTACATGCCACACTCCTCTCGTGCTATTTGAAGATGACAAACTGTCCATGCCGACGAGGGTTCGTGACCTTACAATGACCAGAACTCTGTAGCGGGTTCTCGTGAGCATAAAATAAACATGCGACTAATTTATGAAAGTTACTTCTTTAAATGTACGCACCTGCATACCGAAATTGCAATATAGGTAAATAGCAGCCCGACCACATGTGTAGCTGGCCACATGGCAGCCCCGTCAGATAAGTAACCGGCCACATGACAGCTCCGTCAGACGTGTAGCCGGTCACATGGCAGCCTCGTCAGACGTGTAGCCTAACACATGGCAGCCCGTCAGACGTGTAGCCGGCCACATGGCAGCCCCGTCAGACGTGTAGCCGGCCACATGGCAGCCCCGTCAGACATGTAGCCGGCCACATGGCAGCCCCGTCAGACGTGTAGCCGGCCACATGGCAGCCCCGTCAGACGTGTAGCCGGCCACATGGCAGCCCCGTCAGACGTGTAGCCGGCCACATGGCAGCCCCGTCAGACGTGTAGCCGGCCACATGGCAGCCCCGTCAGACATGTAGCCGGCCACATGGCAGCCCCGTCAGACGTGTAGCCGGCCACATGGCAGCCCCGTCAGACGTGTAGCCGGCCACATGGCAGCCCCGTCAGACATGTAGCCGGCCACATGGCAGCCCCGTCAGACATGTAGCCGGCCACATGGCAGCCCCGTCAGACTTAGCCGGCCACATGGCAGCCCCGTCAGACGTGTAGCCGGCCGCCCGTCAGACTGTAGCCGGCCACATGGCAGCCCCGTCAGACGTGTAGCCGGCCACATGGCAGCTCGTCGACGTGTACCGGCCATGCACCCTCAGACTCAAGCAGCCTGTAGCCGCCACTCAGCCCCGTCAGACGTGTAGCCGGCCACATGGCAGCATCGTTGACGTGTATCCGGCATCATGACAGCATCGTCAGACGTGTAGCCGGCCACATGGCAGCCCCGTCAGACGTGTAGCCGGCCACATGGCAGCCCCGTCAGACGTGTGGCCCGCGGCGTTGCCCAGGGCCCGGGCCGTGTCGTGGTGAGCACCTCGCAACTGCCCCCTGCCCCATCCCTGTCGGTCACAATCAGCTGAGCAACCAGCTGCTACCGACCGGGGATGGTTCATTGTGTCGACGGGGGGAGGTCTCAACCGAGCCCCGTCACAGTCGGGCTCCGGTTCGTGAAGTGTTGGTCCATGAGCGGGTTCAGCGAGGGCGTGCAGGGGCGCGTTGCGACTAATTTGATGTGCATCGTGTTTTTAGATTACGTTGTGTGGTCGAAATGGCAGATACTGATAGGGTGCTCAACCGGCTGCATTTAAAAACCTTCATTTCTCTGTGTTACTTATTGCTTGTTTGGCGAGCATGAGATCGATAACCAAGAGTATCCGTACCCCCTGCATAGAACCTTAGTCTCTTTTACTACGCATCCGAATGCTGGGCGGCATAGCGTCGCCAACCCGAGATCGCCGATCGATCTCGGGTGGACTCGGTAATAACGCCCGTTGTCGGGCTTGAACGCACGACCTTACGATCGAGTCAAACACCCCACAGACCGAGCTGCCGCGACACGCACACACCCTTCCTCATCATCTGCCCTCCCTCGGCGTCGCGTCGATGGTAGCCAGCCGCCACGGTAGCCGCCAGCCGCCGCACGGGATCAGCCCATTTACGCAGCTGCCGGCGGCCGGCGCGGCTGACACCGGCCCGCCCGGCTGACCTTGCGGCCGGCCGGCGCACCGCCCAGTGCACAGCATCGATCCGCCACCGTACCTCGAGTGACGCGTCGAGCCGAGCGGCGCGACACCGCCTCCGAGAGCGAACGTGCGCGCCCGCCACCGGCCAGCGTCACTGGCGGCGGTCACTGCCGGCGTTCGCTGCAGTGACGCGCGCGCGGCCGAACTGCGCCCCGAGCGCGGCGGCGACGACGGAGACGACCGGCGGCGCGGCACCCACTCGCCGCCGAAAAACGGGAGACTACAGATGGCCGGCTGATTTCCGACCGGCCGACGGCCGTATGCACGCGCGCTTGACGCCCAGTAAAATTGGCGACCGCATTTGCACAACAACGCCACGAGGAGGTGGGCGATACGCGCCGCTGCTGCTTTCTGGCCGGCCACGTCGCGGCGCGTGATCCCGCCGCGCCCGCTGTGACGCCCGAGTCGAGGTCACGTGACACTTGTGACGGCGCAGCCGCGGCCGGCTGTGCGGTGTCAGCCGGTGGTCGCCGGACCCGTGTCTCATGTCGGGTCATGTCACCAGGAACGGCAGTACTTTCCGCCGAGAAAGTTTCAAAAGTTGCCGCCTAGTTGCCCAACTCGGCTGGACGGCGGCGCTGGTGATCCGTGCCGCGGTCGTTCCGCTCGCAGATCGGGTCGCTCGGCGCGCTTCTGTGGGTCCGCGGACCGCTAGTAACCAAGGACCGGTGACCGTGACCTTGGCAGGTGCGCTGCCTGACGAGGTCGTGAGTCAGGAGGCCACCTTTCTCAGTCGACTACATCTGGTTATGCAAGTACGCTGCATTCCCCACAGGGCCAGAGCCAGACATTAGAGTTTGCAACCAAGTGGGAGTGGAAGATTTCGGTACACTTATCAGTCAAACGTGTGGCAATACGGTACCTTATATTACATCACTATAGGCGATGCAATAACTTTACCATAACACGATGGCATAATAGCGTTCAGTCTAACGCTACTGTGTCAGTCTACAAACATTCCAATACCAGAAAAGTTGCTTCACTGCATGACCAATATTCCGCATATCTTGCAAAACTTGCACTTCTATCGAAATATAAGCAATGTAAATAGGCGGTAAATGGAAAGAGCAAGGCATCAAAGGGGACATGTTGCATGCGCATACCTCAGAGTATAATGATCTCCGTCTCCTGACATACCAAACTAACAGCGGTCGGTCGGAACAAATCGTGTACAAGAAGATGACATGCACATAAATGCCAGTGAACACGTCAGCTTCCAGTCACGAATTTCACTTTCACAATGGGCCCGTCATCGGTAAAAATCATCTTCGGATCCTTTTGACTTCGAGAAAATTTGGTCGGGCTCTAGATGCCAAAGAATAACGACAGGTGGAAAGTTAGTTGCTTTGTAACATCTCTTTTATTCAGTCCAATTTATCTTAATACTAAGTAATGGAACTATGCAGCAGGTCATTGACTGAAACCGGAGTTTGACCTGCTATGAAAGTACAATGGCGGATCCAGAGGGTCATGGTGTCACGTCCCTCACCCTCTTGGCCCTTTCGAGCCCAATATGGTCGTTGATCACGTTGTGTGTTAACATAGGCCGTGACGAAGCATATAATAAATTTGTCGCTCCAGGGGGCATTCGAGGGACCGAAGGAGACCCCAGTGCCGACAATTGAAGAGCCCTGAGCCGACGTGATGTACCACTGGGCTGGTGGAGATGGTCACCAGCCGATGAAGGGGGCCCCCGAGTTGACGGGAGAGTCTTCATTGGCAGAGGTCGGGGCCCCGGTCCGGCCACCGTGAGGAGTCTCTAGGGTGATGGAAAGGCATAGGGGGTCCAGGTCATTGGAAGCCCCCGGGCTGACGGTGAGGATCTGACCAGTAAAGAGGACCCCTGAGCCAACGAAAAGGCCCTTGAGGCGACCGAGATGGTCACTGAGCCAACGGAGAGGGTTGCTGGAGACTGGAGAGGGCCCAAAGATGACATGAAGGGTCCCTGGGCTCGGAGGAACACGCGGGATTTTCGTAAGGGGACCCATGCATTTAAAAGGGCTCCCGATAAACCTGGTCGCCTTTCAGTAGCATGGGCCCCTTGACTAATCAGGAGCCCCGTTTACTTGCTGGAGCCGTCTCAATCAAAGAGGACCCTTTTAATTGTCGAGGCTTCCTCCATCTTTCCAGAGCCTTTCATAGATGCTCGGGTGTTCGCCATTGGCCCTGCGTCCTCTGGTGGTCAGGGGCTCTTTCCGTCAGTCCAACATCCAACCTCGATGGCTCCGGGGCTTCCTTTGCGGGCCGGGGCCCCCTCAGTCAGATCGAGATCCATTTCGACGACGCTAGCACATCCAATCCAGAGCACTTTGTGTCGGCGTGGGTCCCTCATTCGGCCCAGACTGTTTTCTGTTTCCCTCTCCGATGGTCCGGTGGGGCCCTTTCAGCTGGTCCAGGGTATTTTCAGGTGACTGGAGCCCTCTCCGCAGGATGCGGGGCCCTGCGACTCCTCTTCCGGCGTGGTGGTTGTTGGTTTTACGGCACGTCGACCGTTGAGCCGTGTTGCCGTCTTAGCGTCTTTGAATCTGTCGCGCCGATTGGTCGCGGGCGAATGGTAGCGACAGGTGAGACTCGAGCCTACAATCTTTTGAGTGTGAGACCGCCAACTTACCACTAGACTACTCGTCCCATCCTCTTTCGGCCTTTGGTAATCAGTTCCAATGGGGGGGGGTAGGGTACAGTTTGAAAGGACGAGAGAAACTTTGGATGATCGATGAGATGAGATGAGATGTGGATTTGGTGCCCGACCCTCAGCGAGAGAAGAAGCATTAAATTCGTGGGACACCAGAGGCGCAGCCAGGATGCCCTCTCCCCTTACCACAAAAAAATACGCTAGATCAAACTCTGGTGATGTAAATGTCCAAAAATGTGCTCTGCTTCATCACATTATATGTCACCCCCGCCCCCGGGAAGATCATGGCTGTGCCACTGTGGGACACGGAAACTTTGGATGGCCACTCCTCGGTGAAGTGTCCTCGCTTCACCAATGTTATCACACTAACAACAATATTAATCCCCCACAATCGGCTTCAATACACTGAAAATATGCGGCACGAACTGCTTTAACGCCTCGAAACCCACGAAGATTATCACCAGCTGTGGTACGGTACTGACTGCAATACAGCTGATACATTTCTACCCCTACCACCACCACCAGTCAACAAAAGAAGTCATGATAGGAACACTAAAGTCAAGGGAGCATCAGATTATGGGCGCTTCCCCTGCCCCCAGCTTGCTCCGTCACTGTATAAAATCATACTACACACGATCTTCAACTATTCCAAATTGCGTCAATATAGATGCGAGTAGGAAAGATTCGGGAACGTTCTGTCATGAAACGAACTACTCTCGGACGAAGCGTATTTTTTGTCAAAGCATGGCAGGTTAATACTACGCGTAGGTCGGCTCTCTGATCTTGAGAGACACGTTTTCAGGTAAGACAGCGAAGAGGAGCCAGCGCTTCGGTTTTGATAGAAGCCTTGTATGTGAGCTGGCACTGTGTGCGTGACACCTTACGATGATTAGCATTACACCTTCGGATCCCTATTCGCTGGCATGTGACAGAGTGTGGCTGTGTTGCAGCATCTGACTGGTATGTTCCATATTTCATTATGCTTTTGTACATTTTGATTTAACTTGAAACACTCAATAGCTGATCAACTCAACGTAAAGTTAATTAAAGAAATTGGGTTCAAGCAAACTGACTCTAAAGTTCACCTTCCGTCACTCCTCCCTGTAAAATCTGTTTTGGCAACAGTAATATCAATCCTTGGGTTAATTGTCGAGGTTAATTGTGGGATAATTGTCTGACCAATGCAGTGCATCAGTCAGTTCACTCCCCCTTACCTAACTTTTGCTCCGGTGCGTGAGTCAATTTGCATGCCATCCCTCACTAGCTTTTGCACCAGGGCGTGGGTCAATTTGGATCCACTCTCACTAACGTTCGCTGCCAACAAGATAGAAATGCGGGAACAGCATGGTGCACCCACATGCTAGAACGTTTGAAGTTACTTCAAATATTCGTTATCGAGCATCTCGTGTAGTTGACCTTCTAGGTCAGATAAAATAGGTCAATGTCGAGGTTCCGGGTAGTCTCGGAAGTTTCCGGGCCCTGGTCGTAAGGCAAATACGATTTCGTACTTCAGTATTGATGGTATGCAAACCGAAGACTTCACCCGTCCCGTCTCTGGGGGGTCTTCAACCGCCCCCCCTGATGTTTTTCGCGGATAGCGGACGAACTGCGCAGGGCAGCGCGCCCAAATTTGGATTACCTTTCTCCACATCAATTTCACATGCTGTTTCAAAATTTTTAGGTCAGGTCATCTAGGGTCAACGAGTTAGTTAAGGTCAAGTGAGGTCACCTCCAAAAAAGTTCAACCAGTTGTCACGCTTTAACGGATACAGATATTTTAATGAAACTTCCAGCGTTTCCTTATCTTTACGGATGCAACAACACGTACGAGTTGATTTTTCCGTTTTTGACTACCTATACATTTTGCGTATTTGCCAAATTGTAGATCGAATACAGGATTCTGGCTAAAGTAAGCATTTTTTATTAGAACATGTTGACTTCCGACAACGTTTCTCGGTCCGCTCTACCCATTAGAAAAGGAAAATTAAAGAAAACTTAAAAACTTATAATTTTGAACTTTCAAAAAAATATGGGAGGAGGGAATTATAGCTCTGGTCGATTTCGCTGTCCTTTTCTCATTCCAAATAAATTTTCCTTTTTTCACATATCCCCAAAATGAATCCCCCAAAGTCAAAAACATAATGTAAGTCGTGAAAAGTAGTGAAAATCTATCCCCCCTGGTGACGTCACCTTTGGGGGAAAGTGTTTTGGAGGGTGGACCCGGACCATACTCATCGAGCGCTTTCCGATGACGCCTCTTTCGTCCCTCCCCCTCCCCGAGACGGGGTGGGAGGATTTAACAGGAGAGACGGCGCGGGTTAATGTAGCACAGGCGACGTGCAAAAGGTCAAGGTCACCGATCTAGTCAAGGTCAAATACTGCAAATGTGTGATGAACTGTTTAAAATGGCAATTTTCGAAGCATATGGGACTCAGGCAAGGTTGAGCACCACGACAGCAGGAACCGTATAATTTCCGTCCTCTGTGAATATTGAAAAGGACACTTGCTTTAAAAAGCTTCCAATCAAATGTATAAACCCAGTCCCGTCAGAAATGAACTGAGTATGTAATAATTATCCTACTCAGCCAGTTTCCATTCATAATACTCCTGACCTTAGCCTCCGGAACGTCTGAAAAAAGTATGTACTTCAGTACATTTCAAGTCATATTTCAGGGGACGAGTAGCCTAGGGGTAAGTTGCTCGTCTCACAATCGAAAGGTTGTGAGTTCGAGTCTCACTTGTCGCTACTCTTCGCCTGCGACCAATCGGCGTGAGAGATTGGCGACGCTACATGACTCAACGGTCGATGTGTCGCAAAGCCAATAACCAACCAACAAGTCATATTTCAGTAGTCGGAAGTACCAACAACTGGACTGCTCACACGCTTTCAGAAAACATAATTTGACGCCACACATATTCACCTAATGATAGATAATAACTACCAATAAACCTATGCGCAAGGGTCATATTTCGTATTCTTGTATTTGATCGTTTGCCACCAACATCAACGCGCGCATATTTCTGTTTTGACAGCAAGTTGCATGGCTTTCTAAAAAGAATCAAATGTGCACCTAAAAACCACTTTGGTACGAAGTCGTGACTTGACTGGCACACTTCAGCACCGGTATCTCAAAACGTGCACACGCTTAACACGCATAATTTTAAAATTATATGCAGGAATCGCACGACGGAAGTCATTTCAAATTTCAAAGCGATCGCGTGAATGATTGAGAAATTACGTCAGAATAAATATCAGGGCGCCAAATTGACGCCCGACAATGCGGAGGTTAGAATTCTTCTTTGAGTGTTAGGGACATGTAGAGATATAGTTGTCTTATTTCAGGACCGTAAGTGGTCGAACAGCAGCTTCAAGTTCCAGCACAAGACCCAATGAAGAGATGGCAATATTCCAAAACGGTAATATCTTACACAACTTTGTTAGTTATTAGGCTTTGGGGCACATCGACTGCATTGATCATGTAGCACCCATAACAATATGACTTTTTTACACGTCGATATATCGCGCATGCTAGCGAGCTAAGCTTGCAGAATGTTAGTCAACATAACGAGCACTACATACAATAAAGTATGGCACAACGTGGTACATGTATCACTGAAAATGATATTTCAGCGAGGTCATCACAAAGTCGCCCAGATCTGACGATATCTGAGTCGTCACCTAAAGCTTCACTGAGTGACAATGACTGAACACGGCCAAAGTTTCATCTACACTCATCATCATAGCCAGGGCAGGACAGCCGGACCTCACGCACCGATAAGCGGGCGTGACATTTGGGGCAGCGTGGTATATCATCACCAGTTAGTAAGTAAGAGCGAGTGGCATAGCATGCCCAATTCTCAAGCGACATAGTACTGCTTCATCTCACCTCTTGCAACTTGAGCACGAACTCCATTTACCGAGGCGATTCTTGATCGCTTTCAACTTATTATCAGGTATTGCGTTCCAAGAACCGTGCCACTTCGTGAGCAGTGTCAGAAATGGTTCGGAAGTGGTCACGGGCAGGGAGTGGTAGAGTCCGTGAGCATGAAGCTAGCGACGCACTTCATGCATAAGCTAGGTTATTTCCAGAGATGCCCACGCAACTCGGGATCCAGCATAGCACCACTCTTTTACGTGTCTGGTACACGAGTTAAAACGTCGAGTTAAAACGAGTTAAAACGTAAGACGAGTTAAAACGTCCCGTAAAATGGGGTTTGATGCATTGTGTCCTCACCGCTAAAAGGCTACTTAAGGAATACGTCAAAGTAATGTGAAGTAGATCGTCTGATACTTCAATGAAACAGAGAGCTTTTGAAATGGCAATAAGCTCGGAAGAATGTGCTGGAAACCAAAAGCTTCTAACCACAGTACCGGTAATAAAAGCGCTGCTGACGACGGTCTCCGTTTTGGATCCATCGGTGTAGTTTGCAACAAATCCAGTGTAACATTCAATGTGCTCCATGGCAAGTGCTCTGAATTCATGCGATGCAATATCGGCTTTCTTTGTGCAGGCGAGGGACGTGTCCACTTCCGGTATAATCAGTTCCCAGGGAGGTGATGAAGTTGCATTCGGTCCGTCAAACTCCCTAGAGCCGGAGACCGCTCTCAGAAAAAAATCCGTCGCGTTCTCACTCTCGTAGGGTGTTCGTTTGAGACCAGTATGCGGCGGGAGATTACGAAGACGTAGGCTGGGTAGTCCGAATATTTCCGCGGCTCGCAGGCATATCGGATGCCAAGCTGTTCACGCCGCAGGGAGAGTGGACACTCGTGCACTTCCGCAAGGAGACTCGCCGTTGGAGAAGTACGAAATGCCTTCGTGATGATGAGAAGAGCAGAGTGGTGGACTGCCTCCAGTGTGCGTTTGCCCGTCAAACAAGCCCCGTCATAAATAAAACAAGCGTAGTCAAGCTTTGATCGAACAAGCGATCGGTACAGCAGGAGTAGCGATGCCTGGTCTGCTCCACATGTCGCACGAGCAACACATTTTACAATATTCAAAGTATTTACACACTTATCTCGTTGCGTTTTAAGATGTTGTCGATATATCGGCGCGTATCAAATTGCACCCCCAGAAATCCGGCCACCGGTTGCACCGGTATTGTTTACCTGTAGATTGGGATTTTCATATTGGGACGTAGGGGGCGGCAGGCGCTTGTACGACAGGTGCTCTGGAGTGGATAAGTCCATCAGTCAATTCACAGCGAGCTTTATGGCGCATAAATTGTGGGTTGCCGTTGCCGGCGCGGCTAACGTCTGCCAGAGCAAGACCAATCTCGTTGGCCACATCAATAGGATTCGTCATCTCACGGCTACAAACCGTCACCGTGGGAAGCAGGCCTGCACTGAATCGACCAGAAATACTCTTGATGCGAGACCAAACTAATGAGGTTGGCGAAGATCGATTGAGTGAGTTGACATACTTACACCATAAGACACGCTTGGCCTCCCGCATAGTGCGCCGGGCGAGGGCCCAAGCACGCCTAAGCTCTATTAAGTTGACGATGGTGCTGTTGCGATTGAAGGCTCGAAACGCGCGTCTTCGAGCACAAATAGCGTCACGGCATTCCTCCGTCCACCGCGGCACAGGGGTACGTCGAGGAAATCCACAGGTCCTGGGGATACTTGAGGAGGCGCATTCCAACAGAAGTGCAGTGAATTCGGTCACTGGTAGTGGTGAAGACCTTGGTTCAGAGCGGAAAGCGGCTTCAGCTTTCTCCTGAAATCTTCCCCAGTCCGCTTTCTTAAATTTAAACGCTGCGAGCGTGAGCCTGGAACTGAGCCGACCAGGTAACATGACCAGATTGGGAAAACATCGCTCCCCAATGGATCGGAGTCCACCGTCCACTCGAGGCACTCAGCTTGCTGTGGACTGACCAGACTGAGGTCTAATGTCGAAGTGCTTCCCGAGGGTGCTGCGAAGTGTGCTTGTGTCCATGTATATAAAACTGCGGAGCATTTGGTTAAGTATTAGAGATTCCAGATGGTGTTGGTATCGTCGCATGCCCACGAGTGGTGAGCGTTAAAGTCGCCCAAAAGCAAGACAGGTGGAGGCAGTTCTGACACCAGGAGTAGACAGAGGAGAGGTCTGCAAAGCATCTTCCACGCAATCGTTGGTGGTGGGTGGGGCTTCCGTTGTTCTATCGTCCTTTTCAGTGAGCTGCCTATTCCTGGCAGGCGAGGCGAGAGGCACCCCAAAAGCTCGAAAAAGAGCTGCGAGTCGGGAGATCAACTCGCACGCCTTGTCGGGCTGTACTTTGGTGTTATTGTCATGCTGGTCTTGGTTCTGGAGGAGCACGATATTTTTGGGTGCGACCTTTCATAGAGGTCCCTAGTCTCTCCAAACGATACTTTGTGTGCTCCAGTGATATAATTTCCTTTTCTCTAATGTAATTTGGACACGCACTGTCATACGACGGATGGGGGACCTGTCATGCATAGTAGTTCGCACAAAAAGGGTGCTCAGAAGAACACTGCCTACTCAAGTTGTCACGGGAGGTACATCTCCTGCATGCTTGGCGGCCACGACAAAATTGAGCGGTGTGACCAAATCTTTAGCATCTGAAGCAACGCATTGGGTTCAGAAGAAATTTCCTCACTCTGATGCGCACGTAGCCCACTCTGATCTGATTGGTTTGTTACTTGAGTTTTAGACCGCATCGACCAGGTTAGGTCATTTAGCGCCCACTCTGATCTCTGAGGGATAACACGTTGTGTTGAAAGGTAAAACAACGTTGTTGGTCAAAATATAGCCCGCGCCTCTCTGTTTTATTTTTCTGGCGGGAAGTACCCCGAAAGTTGAGAGCCCGTCCACGATTTCATCCCCTTTAACATCTCTCAGGTCCAAGCAGACCACTTCACGGGAGGCGTTTTTTGTACTATGGGGTTCCACGGCGATTGCGATTGTTTCGTCCTCCCTTTCCCGTTCTTCCATACGCCATACACAAACTCAGATGATCGCAGAGCCGTATCCGCATGCTCTGTTACCGCAAATTAAACCACTAAAACACCGTTCTTGAGCCTTTCACACCTCATAATCTAGCCTTTGGAAGGGGTGATGATGAATAGGGGTTTAGGGGCGCGTCGACTGCGATGGTCATTTTGCGCCCTTTGGAAGGGGGACAGGGACGCAAGACCCATGCTAATTCCTCGGAAAACTGGCACTCCAGGTACAGTGGTGCCATCCGAAGGAGAGCTCCGATCTCGGCGTATGTGTGGGTTGATCTGGCCCTCACGAGAGGGACCAGGGGTGTCATTTTTGTGTTGTGGATGCCATGAAGTGTGTGCTTGTTTCAACTCCTGGGGCGCCCCACAACATAGGAGCCCTACTGGGGCACGCCTGGGTCTCGCGGACTCTGAGCGCGGGAGGAGCTATACGGGGCAGACGGTGCCTTCGCCCAGCCGGGAGACTCACCACCCCGACCATGCTCCAGCACCGCCCACACCCTGACCCCAGCCGCCCGGGCCGGCAGACACTGAGAAGAGTCCCAGGTCCCCGACCTGAGGCGATCAGCCACTTGGCCCGCCCCTCCGAGATATAGGGACCAAAGAGGCGTGTTGGTCCCCTGTCGCAACTAACACCATGCGATGGAGGACCTCAACCTCCAGGACTCGGTCAACCCCGGGGGGCGGGCCGAGGAGGCGCGACTACCCCGATAAAACTGAGCTGGAGGGCAGTACCGGGGAAGTTGTCCTACCTGCTCATAATAGGGAGTGTTGGTGTTGAAGGGACAGGTGAAGAACATGGATGCTAAAATGTTGAGATTAGGATTGGAATGGGAGCGCATTGATGGGAGGGTGAGTGAGGCACTCTTAGTCTCACCCCTCCCCACGGACCGATGGTCTGGTCTGTTGAGTCCTTAGGGCACTCAATCCTCACCACGGAAAGGTGGTGCCTCGTCGGGGGGAGGGGAACGCAACTTTGTGTAGCGATTGTGGTCAGTAGACATACCAGCAGTCTGTACACATCAGAAAAGAACAGGATGTGCCAGTCCACTTCCTTCAGGAACTGCCATCATAGCACAAACATTTTATCAAGTGTACTCCAAACAACGCCAGATGTCCAGCCAGACTCGTGTAATCGCCTATACGTGGCCTTCAAATTGGTCTGATTCATAAAATACACCAAAGAGGGCTTCAACTGTACATGCCTCAAATACAATATCAATCCTCAAAATTGTGCCGAATGAAATTGTTGGTCTAAGCTTTGCATCATTCCTAAAAATGGTCCTTCCGTCAAATCAAGGCATTAATGATACCAACAAGCTACGAAAGGCACAGAGTTGAAGTGCTATCAAATTACCACAGTGCAAACCCCATCAAACACCACGACTTCATCGCCTCTAAAAGCATTGTAACAATACAAACAACTGGAATGCAATGTATATACTTGAAACATTGATGCGCATGTTTGAAACATTACGAAAATAGGCTCCAAAAATATTTTACATCAACAAAAGATGCAACAATACGCTTTTTAGATCATATGCCCACTGCAAGCTCGAATCATGTAGAAGCTGCGGTCATCTAATGCCACCACCATCTGTCGTGGCGGTTGGGGGATGTAATACCAGAGATCACGAGGTACGTGCATTTCAACTGGCCCGAGGCGACGATACATGAACGATTGACAACGCAATATTGCACGGATTGAACTCCACAGGATCGGCCAATATATCAACAGGTACTGACAGACTTGGACCGCGAAAACACCCAGTACAATATCCCCGTGCGGTGCGTTGACAATACAACCAACCGTGGTGCATCGGACAATACATGTGACGACACGCTCGATATAATCCTATCAGAGATAGCATCACCAGGCTGCGCTTATCAAGTCGGCTCGAACTTACCGCTAACACAAGCAATTGGCGCCAATCGAAGAGCACGCACGTCAACTATTGGCAGTCAGATGTTGTCTTCATCATGCATGTATCACACCGCGCCGATCAACTCAACAATTTGGCCGCTCTCAGTTGACAAAATCGACACAAGCCAGCTACTTAGTACTGTGCATAAGCCGGATCCGAGCATAACCATATCGGCGGAGGAGGGGGTGCAGCTGTACATAAGGCACCACTAAACATGTACCCGCTTCAGGGCTTCAGTACGACTAGCCCGGTCGCCATCACCAGATCATCCACACACACACACTACACCGCCGTCGATCTACCTAGCCAGGGCCCGGGCTGGATCGCGAGTCGCCGTGTGCGTGCGACTCGCATGCCGGCCGTGCGACTCGCATGCCGGCTGGGCGACTCACATGCCGGCCGGGCGACTCACATGCCGGCCGGCATGCGCTTCTCGCCGGGAGCGGCCGCCGTGGGCGTCTCGCGCAGGCCGTCGCTGTGCATGCCGCCCTTGATCATCTCGATCATGGCGGCGCCCTCTGGGTCGGCGTCCAGGATGCTGGGCCGGTCCTCCTGCGCGGCGGCACAGCGTCAGCGCAGGCGGACGTGAGGGGGGGGGGGCGGACGGCGCGTCACCAGCAGCGGACTCGCGCGTCTTTGTGTCGCATTCGTGTGGGAATTCACGGCCGGTGACGTGTGGTGCCAACAGGATGAGGG
Organism: Imbricaverruca yamaguchii; assembly: GCA_034440575.1. Classification (NCBI taxonomy): domain Eukaryota; kingdom Metazoa; phylum Arthropoda; class Thecostraca; family Neoverrucidae; genus Imbricaverruca; species Imbricaverruca yamaguchii. The sequence continues at coordinate 161,292 of JAOTOL010001053.1, read as the reverse complement.
GATTGCGACACCCCTGGCGCACAAAGAGCGAGCGAGCAGCGGTGCACACCCCTGAGCGGTGGGGAAACATACAGGGGGACGACATATTTAAACAAGGATCAGAGAAAGGAGCAATATCAATGGATTCCAATGAACCGCTAATGACCGAACACCGACAAATGCCGGCAACAGTTCTTGATAATTCAAGCTATATTTAAATGGCAATGAAATAAAAGTAGCATAGTTCCAATTAAAATTACAGTTTTTAAACAAGGATCAGAGAAAGGAGTAATATCAATGGATTCCAATGAAGCGCTAATGACCGAACGCCGATAAATGCCGGTAACAGTTCTTGATAATTCAAGCTATATTTAAATGGCAATGAAATAAAAGTAGCATAGTTCCAATTAAAATTACAGTTTAACTGAAAATTGTACCTTCAATTAAAATGGGAGTTTGACTTAAAAAACAGCTCTATATAAAGTCTAAATCAACTTAAAATTTCATTTCAATTAACCTGTGCAAACACTAAGTAAAATTAGTTGAACTGCATGATAGCCAAGGTGTGCCAAACTGCAGAGTCGCAGCCCAGGTCCCCCTCCCCATTAGCAACCAAAAATGCACGGGATCGAACAATACATTTTGGGATTTCTCCACACAACACCAAAAAAATTTGGAGCGCTTAGCTCACCAAAAACATGTTTCTTCACCTTTTTCTAGATCAGGACCCCCTTCAAGAAATCCTGGCTGCGCAACTGCCGAACGTATTTCAATATATTCCATTGGTATTCAATGTTAGCAAGTGCCCTATAAAATACGTAAAGATGAGTTTCTAGCCAGTAGCCAGTAACAGCACAATATCATTTCAATGGTAAATGAATGGTTTGGGCCAGATATCCCACGGATCATCGCATTGAACCTTAATCATCAACTGAGGCTATATTTATACATAAATAATCAGTCTTATCCCATGCTAGAAAGCACCATTACTATTGGATAGCGTTCTTTCGCAAAACAGAGATTAACAGTATGCATTAATCGCAGAGTTGGTGCCAATCATACGGTGCAATGACCTTTATATTATAGTGATTGGGAGCAATGACCTTTACAGAGACAGCCCACTTGTTATTCACTCCCTACCGCTGCACTAGTGGTTGAATCGGAATATAAATACAATTAACTTGAAAGTAATCATGAAATCATGACATAAAAGTATCAACTGACACATGAGTTCAAAATATACATTTAAACCACTCGCCTGTGGCTCCTGGCTCATATAAAATGGTCCACGCACTCGTGGTCTTAGACATAATAACTTATAGGTACGCCGTAGTAAAAGTCGGGATTTATATAAGACAATCAGACATAGGGATGCTCTCAAAGAGCATGCGACATATTTAGTAAAGAATGCGTCGATTTACGCCTACGCCTACTTGCATTACTCTGTGCAACAGTTGAGTGGCATCTTGGCAAGCCTTGACATGGAGCTGTAGGGTACCGATGTTGGTTCGTAGCGCATGGACACATTGACAAACAGGCAGTATGCTATAAGATTTGTTAAGCATATCGTCATGAAGTAGAGATAATAGGCTAGCATGTGCTCAGTGCTGCCAACAAAAACTTCGATGCGGCGAAAGCGCGAAGTAAACCTTATCAAAAGGGGAGGAAACAAAGGCAAGTGGCAGATCCAAGTGCATGTCGCATGCTGATAGATCCAAGTGACATTAAAAAGACGATTCCCAAGCAACTGACTGGCGTAAAAAGTCACATGAGAATCCTCTACTTAACATTCGGCACTACTTTTGCAAGCGTGGATTTCAAGCTATTGAATACAAAACAAAAGTTACATTCAGAGTGACGAAGGTTGCTGACTTCATGTCAAATATATATCAAACGGGGATGTAGTCTGCTATACAACGCCCAGCAGAAATCACAGGACAAACGACAACGGAGTGATATGTGAGCCAACGGCGGGACTGGTAGCCTAGACAGCCCGGCGAGCATAGTTCGTGAAGTTTGTCGAACACCTGGCCCAGAAAGATGATCAATTATGGCAGAAACCACTCAAGGAACTGTCGGAAAGGTATGGTTCATGGGCACCACCTGAAAAAAAAACAAGGTGGTAGCATTCCTGGCGTACTTGAGCAGAACGTATCTTCTCGGTCAGGTAAATACCACTTCAATCAAATACATATATCATAAAATCCGAGCCACGTGCATTCCAAGGCTCAGTGTCACCAAGTTCGGCCCAGGGGTGACAAGAACGGTTCCTGGACATAAAAAGGCGAGTGACATCGTTCCATATGCCGCCGCCGTCATTTAGTCAATAAAACGCAGCACGGCGATTGCGTCGGCTCCAGCGTCATCCGTCCCTGCTGAAGCTGAAGAGCACCATCATCACAGTTCAGTGGGAGCAGCTGGCGACACGCTGTGGTAAGCCTTGTCGAACCTGAGGCCACGGGACTTCATCGGCCTCTTGGAGCCGGGGGTGGGGTGGGGGCACACAGCGTCACAGCACCCCGCAGGGGTAACTACAACACAGCGGCCATCAACTACCAACAAGCATGCAAATGTAAATCAATGCCACATTGGTGATATACGGCCTTAATACATGGAAATAGGGGTGTTGGAGAGTGATCATAAAAGTAAGGCGGGCGAACTTGCAAATCTGTCGCGCGAGGCGCTGGCATCGTCTACGGGAAAAGCTTAGGATGATGGCGAGGGAGACTTCAACTTTTAAACTAAACTAAAAAATCACTTCCACGGGGAATATTATTTGGTCATGAGGCGAAATAGCTATAGCTACCTCGAACTGTGATTAAACTGTGAACTGTGAATCGAACTGTGATCGGCGAAATAGCTACCACCACATAGCTACCTCGAACTGTGATTGCGACGCAGCAGCGTACCGCATAGTGGGCAGGGCGCAATAACGTGGACATTGATGTCGGTCGCCTCAAGCCAGCGCGCAGTCGAGTCAAGGTGCTGCCAAGGTGTGGTCTATCCTCACGCGCAGTCGGGTCAAGGTGCTGCCAAGGTGTGGTCTATCCTCAAGCCAGCGGGCAGTCGGGTCAAGGTGCTGCCAAGGTGTGGTCTATCCTGAAGCCAGCGCGCAGTCGGGTCAAGGTGCTGCCAAGGTGTCGTCTATCCTCACGCGCAGTCGGGTCAAGGTGCTGCCAAGGTGTGGTCTATCCTCACGCGCAGTCGGGTCAAGGTGCTGCCAAGGTGTGGTCTATCCTCACGCGCAGTCGGGTCAAGGTGCTGCCAAGGTGTGGTCTATCAAGCGGCAGAGAACAACTCTTCACTGCACGGTTCGAAACGAGGACCACCACGATCCTAACACCATATCTAGAACTTCTGCCTGGCTACACTTGAAGCTCCCAGGATCGTTGCCGTTTGACCGGATAGCTAATGACATAGAGGACATACATAATTTGTTAGATGAAGTGCGCGAATTGCGTAGCTGTTGTTGATGGCCTATTTTCAACTATGTCAGGAGTCAACATTTCCAGCCAGGCAGACGTGCTAAAAACCTTGCAGGCAACAAGGTCACAAAACCCGACAAGTAGCACCAGTTATTTCATTTATGGTGAAAACTTCTGGGAATGATCGGCGACAAACTCGGACATAAAGGAACATGTGACAACCCCAGCGAAAACGACAACAGCGACAGTGCCAAAGTAGACGTTACTTCTACCGCTGGTGCCACGGCACATCTCTGTGAAGGCCAGTGTGACGCTTTGAACGTGACATCGAATGTTGCCTACAGCCGTCTGTGACCAGTAGTCGCGATTGCGATGGTGCTCGCTGTGGTCGTTTTGCTTCCTGGCAACTTTGTTGACATAGGTAATGCGCATGTGTACGGCATGTTTACAATTAATATCATTAAGATAAGCCGGCTTGCATGGCTGTGTACGGGCCGAGCGGCATAAGAGCTGTTGTTCTACCGGCCGGGAAAATAGCAGGTGCTCTTTTATCGGAGTCATTTGGGTTTAAGTGATTTTCAAAGTCCATGAAAGGGCAATACAGCCATCCTTGTGTATCGTATGGATATGCTTAACATTAACAGTGCAAGAAGACTATTCCGACCACGCAAATAAGGGCATGTGCACCCCGAAGCTTCAGATGAAGGCCAACAAGTCGGTTGCTATGGCTGAATGATCGCATGACCAAACAAAAACTCAGGCTACAAATAAAAACCACGTGTTCGGGATGTTTGTAACGGTGGTAGCGGGTCGTTGAAGTAATAGCTCAAGGAACACAATCGGGTCTGATATTGCAGCTACGGAGAGACATGAACATACTGGTACAAGTGCCATTGCCAAAAGTAGGACAACTAAATCAACAAGGAGTCAACTGATGTAGCACCGCGTGATTATAAATATACACAGACTTGTTGGACTGCATCTGTTTCTTGACGATCAGACATGCATACGTCAATGTCAGTAATCTGCGGAGAAGAGCAAAAAGGTCTCGATCCATGTCTGCCATAAGGCTCTCAACTGGAGAGGTGCGAAACATTTCAGTGGCAATGAGAGTTGCATTGTTGATGGCATCGATAACTTTTCCCTAGAGTCCAGCCAGGTTGCTGAAATGCACTATGGGAATCTTCCAGAACACTAAATGTTCTCTCAACTAAAACTTCGTCAAGAAAATCCATCATCGAGCTTCGCTTTGATGAATGAAGTGCTTAGTGAATGAAATTGAAATACGTTTCGGTTCATTGAGTGTCCTGTAATGTGATGGAATATCTCTACAGATTCCATTACTACAACTGTAGCATCGTATGGCATTAAATTGCAAAATTGGGCACAATCCACTCTTACAAGTGACTATTATTTGCCCCCATCGATCAGCTTAAAAAAATCTGATAACAATCCCAATCATATCTAATACACAACAGAGCTTAACAAACAAGTGCACACGATGCAACTGTCCGTGCAGTTGCACCCCACTCAACAGTGGAGAGAGTCTGTGCATCCGCAAGCTTTCTAAATTGGCGTGCATACGGTGGAGCTCACCATCGATAACATGCTCACTGTAGCGCTTGGCGGGCATAGACCCGAAATGTCCTAGCATCATGAGAGGTTCTCGCGTGCGATACATATAGCGTACGCGGCTGGCGAATGTGGTACTGCGCAACAGCACGACCAAGCGATAGGTCACTGAGTGGAGGAGCGGAGCTGCGCAATTTCGCACCAATCGCTTGGCGTGAAGGATATTTGCATTGGTAAGACTTACCAGCAGGACATTTTGGACATAAACACGAAATAGTGTGGCAATAGTCACATGCACACGCGATTGTAAAAAAAAAACTACTATGCAAAACTCTACAACGATGAGTACGTTAGAATGATGGCAGCTTCCAAAATACAGGTGCCTGATGAAGTGTTCCATCAGTACCTAATGCACAATACATCAGGTAGAATCAAACGCCAAATATAACATAGCTGAACAGGTGAGTTTCGCTGATAGCTTCAGTTGCATGCAAAACTGGCGCTACGTGCGAAGCAAGATGACTTACAGGGCACCTCCGCGAGTATCCCGGCTGCAATAGAAGCATTGGTGATTTATACCGCAATTGCTTCGGAACATTCGCCAACTACGTCAGCTTGATATGCAAAGTTTTACCGTCACGATTTTTCTTCTTCAAGAAATAAATTTTGAAATATTTCGAAGATTACTTCAACACTTGCTTGGCCATTAATATTCGATTCTCTTTGAGAAGACTCGGTGTCGGGTGCAGAAGAAATGACCGGGTACTTGCATACCCCACCAGGTGAAGGTTTTGGACCCGGCCATGGCCGGGTCCGAAACCATGGCCTGGACTCGAAGTCTTGGCCAGATGCCGAAGTATTTCAGTATTTAATGGCGTTTCTTGAAACCATGAACCAAAAAATGCATTTTGTCAAGATGTGGGTGGAAAATGCCACCCAGTCAGTAATACATTTTCACTGCCAACTTCAAACATTATCAAAAATTATCCATTACCATCTTGTCTTGACGCCATGCATCATGCTTGCACCCGTGACGAGTAGAACACAACACGAGTTAACTACATACAAATTTCCATGCGAGCGAGTGTTGCTACCATCCATTGCCAAAAGCTCCTTCGCATCTCGCAAAACGAGATACAACTTGGACCAGCAGCCTAGTGAGTCGCGAGGCCAAACACCATCAAGAGGCTTAGGCGCCACGGGCACAACTCAAAGGTCACTGCCAACGTGCACCAGCAACGGGGAAACACAAAAGGCCAGATTGCGCCGAAGGCGTGCTACGCTAGCCGCGCCAACACCAGCTGTCCAACCAAAGGACACCAAGCACACGGAGGACACCGACCACAAACCGCTCGACCAGCTGCCACCATCTCGTCTATTCTACACTACGAACTCCCAGCTCTACTCTACACTACCATCTCCACCTTGGACTACCATCTCTGCTGCATCTACAACTTCACTCCAGGTTAGTCCCCCCCCCCCGAACCCCAACCCCAACGATATCTGTGAAGTGTATTCCCATTTCTCCTACTCCACCACCAAACCCAAGACCCGCACTGAACACCCCAACGCACTATGCCCACCAACACCATAACAAGCGAACCGACGGGTGATTTCTATCTCTGCCGCCGGGTCGATGGTCTCCCTATGATCAGCCTTGACCCCTGGAAGGTGGAGATTGAAATCACCCGTCAGAACGTCAGACACAAGCTCCCCTGCATGCACGCCATCTAAAATCGGGGGAGCTGTTGATCCAGGCCTGCAACACCAAGGATGCAAACATCTTAGAACATATCAAACACCTCTCAAACAAACAGGTCACATAACACTATATACACACCGCAACACCTCTCAGGGGATTATACACGCATGGGAGCTAGAATGGATGCCAGATGAGAGATTGACTCGCAAATTTGCGAGCCAGGGGATCTCCTCAATATACCGGTCCCCCCCCACAAATAAATAAATCACCCATATTCTCATCCTGACTTTCACCTCCAAACAACAATCCACACATGTCAAAGATGGCTGCATCACATACAGAGTAACACCACGCGCTCCCCTCCCTTGTCGTTGTTCCTTTGTCCTTTTGTCCTTTTGTGCTTGCCCTCGGTGGAGGAAGGAGACAGACATCCTCCGACTCATCCACATCGAGGGGACAGCCCCGTCGCGGACAAGGGCATGGGCGTGAGGCGACGAGCAGTACCCGCTGCTCTCCGCTCAGCCCACGCAGACACACACATAACATACAGTCGCCCTTCGGAAACCACGACGGACCCTACAATAGTCATACGGCCAGAACCCACAACACAATTCACGGCACAAGCACAGACACCTCCTCCCACACCACACCGCGAAGCACACAACCCCCCCATCACTCCCCCAGAATCACCACAAAAATCCTAAACACCACCCTCACGACGCAAAAAAAAACACCCCCTCCACTATGGACCAATAACAGACTCAGAAGACGAATACATTAGCTCAGACACCCCAGGAACCACTCCTCAGACTGCCAAGGCACCGACAATACGAGCAACCAACAAAACAGGCACTGCATCCACCAACAAACCAAACACCAATCGTGAAAACCGGAACACGTACCAAATCCACTCAACAATAGACAGCATCCGAACAAAGACATCCGAACAACTCCTCAACCCACTCTCTCCCAACTCTGCCCATGACACGTAAAAAAGAGTAGCGAAACAGGCTGGTGCCAGGTCCACACCAGGACCTGAAACAAACGCGAAAAGAAATGATATGGAAAAACACCACCTCCAACCGACCTAAACAGACGCAAGCAGCCGATATCACCTATAGGTGGCAGACTGCTACAACTCACCCAACAACAACACATTCATTTTAAACCGAATCAGATGTTGGGCCTAGAACCATCATTTGTTCTTGAAGAGCTGAAAGCAAAACTCGGGCGTCAAAAGGATGGCCCTGTCTGCAACATCATATATGGGGTCCTACACATCAGTTGCAACGCTTTCGCAATACACACAAACACACAAGCATATCGGAATACATTAACAAGTGCAGGCCAAACAAATACCAAACGGCGTGCTCCTGTAACGATGCCCATCTCACCCTGGTCACAACACCACCAGAGATGGCGCACCACCCGCCTCTGAGGCTCTCCAGTCCGCCTCAGACTACGTACTGAGTCGGACTCCTCCTTCGGCTCGGGCCCGACGGCCCACACCTCGATGGTGTCCACCTGGAAGCGCTTGTGGCCCGACAGCTGGCTGCAGTTGAAGGTGGTGCAGCTGGGGGCCGTGAAGCCGTGGCCGAAGTCGGCCGCCAGGAACAGGCCGAAGTACTCGAACCGGCCGCCGAAACCCTGCGCACAAAGCAAACCACAACTCACACAGGTACGCAGAATATTGCGCCACACAAGCCGAAGTACTCAAGACGTCCGCCGAAACCCTGCACACGATGCAATCACAGCTCACACAGGTACGCAGAACATTGCGCCACACAAGCCGAAGTACTCAAGCCGTCCGCCGAAACCCTGCACACAAAGCAAACCACAACTCACACAGGCACGCAGAATATTGCACTACACACTGCGACGAAGGTCTGCCAGTCACCATTCAGCAGGACTTAACTGCCTCCAGACTGTACATCAGAACTGATAAATTGTAAAAACAAGTGATTAAGTGTCGAAACAGCTCACAGAAACATATTCCGCTCAGTGCCGAATCCTGAGTAAAAGTAAACTGATTCATAATACAATGACAAACCAAACCATAGCCATGGATAAACCACATTGAACCGCCAGTAGAATTTCAGTCGGTAGAAACCGAATGCATAGAATGTCAGAACACATAGATGCACGGCATAGAACACCTTCCATAGTATATAGTAGACATAGTAGACATAGTACAGTAGACATAGTGGATGGCAGGTCTGGTCCAATCCCACATAATGTGGGTGCTCCAAATCAGCGTCAATACTTGACATATCAAAGTCTCTTCAGAGGGTATTCGTACAGAATCAACAAAGGTTGGGGTGAGTGTAATACCACGCCATGCAAGGAATGGCGTGAGGTATGTCTAAAGTATGGCGTGAGTGTCGTGCCGCGTCTTGCAATGCATGGTGCGAGACATGGATAAGGCATGACGTGAGTGTCACACCACGCCATACAAAGCTGCCACACCGCACGAGTCTTGCAATCGGTTGGTTGGTTGGTTGGTTATTGGTTTTACGACACATCGACCGTTTAGTCACGTAGCGTCGCCAATCTCTCACGCCGACTGGTTGCGGGCGACGAGTAGCGACAGATGAGACTCGAACCCACAACCTTTCGATTGTGAGACGAGCAACTCACCCCTAGGCTACACGTCACCCGAGTTTTGCAGTCGATGCGTTCTACAGCTCAGATCGCCATGAGTTAGTGGAGGCTCAGCCTACTCACCAATCCATTGGGCAGCGTCTGCTGGTTGACGTTGAAGTACATGTAGTTCTCGTTGTAGCCAGATGGCAGGAAATGCTCCATCTTGGGCTTCACGGAGAACAGGAACGTCCCGGCGGTGCCTGAGGCAGAATATAGACAATTCTGAATCGAGCAGCATCCCCATCGGGCATAGTTACTTAGTTCTTAGGGCTTTAGGGCGCATCGATTACATTGGTCATGTAGCGCCCACCCATCGGACATGCGGAAATTCCCTGTCAGGCGGCAGCAACCATGCACACAGCCATACGCATCCATACAAATGCACTAGTGTACAATGAATGCCAGCGCAGACTGATGATAGCGGGAGTCGTCTTGTAGCCCCACGGTGGCTGACCATGTGCCTGAAGGCTGTTAAACAGAGGCAGCCAGTGCTCATGCGATTCAAAGTATCCTGTGGACGCAAGACGGCTGACGGAATCTGCATAGGGGATGCCAAACGATGGCGAATTTTAATCGTCCAATCCTAACTGACGTAAAGTGACCGCAAAACACATGGTCAAGCGCATTGGACACATGAAAGTTGCATACATACTCAGGGTAACATAACATACACGATTCTGATGCAGCATTAAGCATAAACAAGGTCTGGGCAACGTAAGATAACCTAGCTCTTGCATTGCTAAGGCTAGACCAGGCCAAGATCACCCACGGCTACCCAAAATCAGGTGCCCTAGCTGCTTCAGCAGCACATCCTGAAGATCGGTGAGCCCGTCACTGGTCCGACTGCGCAGTTCTCACCGTAGAAGCCGCCGGAGCAGTGCCAGCTCTCGGGCGCGAACCCGCCGAACACGTGGCCGTCGGCGTCGCGGATGACGACCACGGTCGGTCCCTTGTCCATGATGGTGCCCACCATCTTGCTGAAACCGGGCCGACACGGCAGCGGGTCAGACGCCCGAAGTGTGAGGCCACACACCAACGGGTCAGATGTCGAGTGACGGGTCACCGGGTCAGACGTCAGGTGGGGGCTCACACAACATCGAGTGAAACGAGAGGTCACACCACAGGGTCAGACATCAGGTAAGCGGTTACACCGCAAGGCATCCCACCTGAAGCTCGCCCCGCTTCCAACATTGCGGCCGGCACACTTGAAGCTCCCTCGCTTGTTCCAACCAGCCCACCTGAAGCTCTCCCTGTCTGACAGTGTGATCGACCCACCTGAAGCTCTCCCTGCCTGACGGTGTGACCGGCCCACCTGAAGCTCTCCCTGCCTGACATTGTGACCGGCCTACCTGAAGCTCTCCCTGCCTGACGGTGTGACCGGCCCACCTGAAGCTCTCCCCGCCTGACGGTGTGACCGGCCCACCTGAAGCTCTCCCTGCCTGACGGTGTGACCGGCCCACCTGAAGCTCTCCCCGCCTGACGGTGTGACCGGCCCACCTGAAGCTCTCCCTGCCTGACGGTGTGACCGGCCTACCTGACGCTCTCCCTACCTGACGGTGTGACCGGCCCACCTGAAGCCCCCCCACGTCCCACCCCACCCCCCTACGGTGTACCGGCCCACCTGAACCTTTCGCTCTCCCTGCCTGACGGTGTGACCGGCCCACCTGAAGCTCTCCCTGCCTGACGGTGTGACCGGCCCACCTGAAGCTCTCCCCGCCTGACGGTGTGACCGGCCCACCTGAAGCTCTCCCTGCCTGACGGTGTGACCGGCCCACCTGAAGCTCTCCCCGCCTGACGGTGTGACCGGCCCACCTGAAGCTCTCCCTGCCTGACGGTGTGACCGGCCCACCTGAAGCTCTCCCCGCCTGACGGTGTGACCGGCCCACCTGAAGCTCTCCCTGCCTGACGGTGTGACCGGCCCACCTGAAGCTCTCCCTCCCTGACAGTGTGACCGGCCTACCTGAAGCTCTCCCCACCTCTGACGGTGTGACCGGCCCACCTGAAGCTCTCCCCACCTCTGACGGTGTGACCGATCCACCTGAAGCTCACCCTTCCTCCGACAGCGTGACCAGCCCACCTGAAGCTCTGGCCGTGCACGTGGTTGGAGAAGAGCAGCCGCCACTCGGACCGCAGCGCCATCGGCAGCGAGTAGTTGACGAACATGAGCTCCAGCACGCCCAGCGCCGACTGAAATTGCGCCGGAGCGCACGCTGGCAGGATGTACCGGTAGTCGTGCGGCATGTCCAGACTGAACGCCGACCTGAACACGTTGGTCTGGATGGCGCCGAACAGCGGACTGCGCATCAGCCACGCCTCCAGGTCCGCCTGCCGCGCCGACGTCGCCGGGTCAGGTCGGGTCAGGTCAGATTGCGTCAGGTCAGGCCGGGTCGTGTCAGGTCGGGTCGGGTCGGGTCTGGTCAGGTCAGGTCAGGTTAGGTCGGGTTAAGTCGGGTTAAGTCGGGTCGGGTCCGGTTCCGGTTCCGGTTCCGGTTCCGGGTTGGGTCAAGTCAGGTCGGGTCAAGTCGGATCGGGTCGGGTCAGGTCAGGTCGGGTCGGGTCAGGTCGGGTTGGGTCGGGACGTTTCAGATGACCAGGCGAAGGACACACGGCTAGGATAGTGATCGCCGGTAAAGGCTCACTAGCGAGCTACAGTCGAGCAGCTGTCGCTAAAATGTCAGCCGCCGAATGCCACGCAATTGAACCCGGCTGCCACTTACTGGGCGGTTATTGTCAGGTCAGAAGTGCCAGTTGGTCTAACCCATGGCAGTCGGATCAGGAGAGCTAAAGTGGCTGACTTACATCAGGTGAGCCAAATGAATAAAACGAAATCAGAATAACTGGATCAGTCGAGTCAAGGGCTCAAGGGCGCCTGAACTGCCATTGGTTATCTAGCCAGTCGAGTCAAGGAAGTGGATCAGATCAGAGGGGCAAGATCAATAGGGCCCGATTAGATCGGTCATACCAGCAGTCAGATCAGTGGATAACATCAGAGGGTTCAGATCAATACAGCGAGATCATTGAGCCAGATCAATGGGGCAAAAGTGGCATGTCAAATCCGTGGTGCCAAAATTAGTTTGGTCGAAATTGCAGGGGTCGGATCAATGGGTAACTTGCCAGAGCAGTGGGGTATGGCAAGCTGAGTCAGTTTATCATCGTTAGGTCAATGGCATGGCATCAGCCAGTGTATTGGAGCCGAGTTAGATGGAGTTGAGTGATTCCAGAGCAAGGATGGAGACAAGACGTTTTGCTCGATGTTCGTCATCCACAACGTTATATTCTCCGGGAAATAATCCACTCTTTTCTTCGCCAAGAAGATTGCATGAAGTCGTTCGAAAACGACTGAAAGCGCATCGCTGTGTGATAAAATACCCGAAATTGATCGGGAAGTATAAATATAAGTTCTCAATGTCAGAAAGAGAGCAATATTGTCCTCCCAGATTGGAATGCCGTACGATTTAATCTCAGAATCTAAGATTCCACATAGATCCAACCGTGTTCCGGAGCAACCACTCAAAGGAGTTGCAGTTGGAGTCATTCCACGTACGTTCCATCGGAGTCGGAATGACTCACTTTGTTGCAGAGGGATTGAAGTTAACTCCATGATATTTTTGAACTTGCACAAACAGGACGAAACCAAAGGCGACAAAGCAGAATGGCTTTATGGGAAATATCCAACTGCTGTAGTAACTAGTGGAGCTTTTTCAAAGTTTGGAGTGGTTGAAGCTGTCGTGAAACAGACATGGAAAACATTAGAACGCCATTTGTGTGAAATTTGCAATTCCTCAGGAATTATTATGAATTTCATCTCGTCACTGGTCAGGGATTTTATCGAAATTTATGGTGGAAAAAAATACATTTTCACGCTTTTATGAGGTGACATAGGAAATATCAGACGAAGTGAATACATTTAGTGTGACATCTATAATTTCTCAGCAATTTTGATATGAAGTTGATGAATGGCTTTGATTTAGGTACGAGTAAGACAAAATGTTTAAAATATTTTAAATAATTCAGCATCAGGAGCATTGTATCAACTACGCCATGATGCAGTTTCTAGATGTTGAGCTCAATGAGGTGCAGTAGGATGGAGTGAACCAAAACTCACTTACTGATATTGATGTAATGTTGCGTTACCAGATACTGATGCCTACGATATTTCATCAAAAGTCATTGATAGTGTGATTTCAACTCCTTTTTCGATATGCGGCGGAGCCGGAGTTCCTCCCTCTCCCAGAAAGAGTACCCGGAGTCATGATCACCCTTTTGAGTACGAATAGAATTCAGAACTGAGTCACTCGTCTCAACTTAACCCAACTGCAACACACTGGCCGCAATGCGGCGGTCGCGCGCCTCCCGACCACTGTCCAAGTCACCACCACCGCTGACCTGTGTGAGCGCGTTGGAGGCGTGCTTCTCTCGCAGGTCGCCGAGCAGAGCCGCCGTCAGCGTGTCCAGGCTCTCCATGCTGGGCCTCGCCGTGATCTTGATCACTTGCAGGTAAGAGAGGATCATTTTCTCCACGTACTGACGGGCAGCAACATGAAAATAATGGTTTTTCGTTGGGTAAGCGATGTCGAAAGACGTACAACATGATGTCGAAATTTACCATGGAATTGGTGCCATTTAAAATACTCATGATGTCCTTTAAGCTCACATTTGAGCCGGTGGTGTACTTACGACTGTACCTTTTTGTTTGCTTTGAGTTACCTAATTTAGGATGAAGTATATTCGGAATAGGGAGACAAATACCCATGCTATAAACAATTATAGTATACAATATCACATCATAGGTGATATGGTACCTTTACCTGACATTGCGTTGGGAAATGTTCGTGTAACACGATCCCCTATAGTGAGTATGAGCATGATACTTACAGCGATACTGTTAGACACGATGATTGAAGCCATCAGCACGTGTAAAGAAGCACGATATTGATACACGTTTCAGAAGGATGATATCGATTGAGTGTTCAGTAAGTGGTATATTCCACCCTGTCACAAATTTATGTATCACTGTCGACTGGCGCGTGTCGACGTCATCAACGGTGTCAACGTCATGGAGATACGTTGCGGTGGCCGAGCCGGCAAGCGACCGGAGTCCATCAGACATCAGTGACTGTCGACATTCTGTGCAAGAGAGCTAATGCAATGGAATGCACCCCCGCGTCGGCACACACAGCCCGGAATAACTCGGCGTGTCGGTTGGCATGGCTAGCGGAAGCGGTCAGCACTGGTTGTAGTATCGGCCGCTGGCGGCGCCACCGTCGTCTTCCAGCCAGCCCACAGCCCACAAGCACGGCGCGCGGTCACCCCGGACAGAGGACGCGCTCATGTCGGCACGTATGGCAGCCGTGTATGGTCGGGGGTACTCACCTTGTGCAGGTCCAGCCTCTCCACCTGACCCGAGCCGCTCACCTCGCGCAGGTCCAGCGGCTCCACCTGACCTGAGCCGCTCACCTCGCGCAGGTCCAGCCTCTCCACCTGACCTGAGTCGCTCACCTCGCGCAGGTCCAGCAGCTCCACCTGACCCCAGCCGCTCACCTCGCGCAGGTCCAGCAGCTCCACCTGACCCGAGCCGCTTACCTCGCGCAGGTCCAGCAGCTCCACCTGACCCGAGCTGCTCACCTCGCGCAGGTCCAGCAGCTCCACCTGACCCGAGCCGCTTACCTCGCGCAGGTCCAGCAGCTCCACCTGACCCGAGCCGCTCACCTCGCGCAGGTCCAGCAGCTCCACCTGACCCGAGCCGCTCACCTCGCGCAGGTCCAGCAGCTCCACCTGACCTCGAGCCCCAGCTCACCTCGCGCAGGTCCAGCAGCTCCACCTGACCCGAGCCGCTCACCTCGCGCAGGTCCAGCAGCTCCATCTGACCTGAGCCGCTCACCTCGCGCAGGTCCAGCAGCTCCACCTGACCCGAGTCGCCCATGGCGAGCGTCTGCACCAGCGCGCTGCGCTCGTCCACGGTGGCCTTGAACAGCTGGTTGGCCAGGAACACGTACGACTGGTAGTCGATGCGGCTCCTGCTGTCCGGCAGCATTTGGCCGCACAGCCGCGACGCGATTGTGCGGTGCAGCACTTGCGAGAGGCGCTCCTGTCCGGACAGACTGCGTCACCGGCGCCGCCCAACACCGAACCCGTCCGACTGGCACACATGGACTGAGACATGGGACGGTTGAGGGTGCTGTGGCACTGACAGCATGGCATGGGCTCAGCCGGCCCAAAATAAACCCCTCAATGACAGAAATGATCATTCTGAAATCACAGCATCTAAAGATGGATGGCCATTACTCTGTATACTTTGGAAACTCAGAAAAATAAAAAGTTCCTTGTCTTGACATCACTGGTGTCACCGTGGACGATTGCCTCTCCTGGAAGCAGCACATTAGACTATGACGTGTCACTCCTATTGTATTCTCATCACAATGGCTAGGATGAGGCATTACATGCCACACAAGACTACACAACTATTGGTTGAAGCCTGTGTTCCCCTACATACCATATTATATGACTGGGGTGGATGCAGTACCACTCAACAAATAATGGTGTAGAAGTGCATCAACTTCAGTGCTTGTATTGTCGCCATACATAGGCATCATGACAGAGTGGCTGAAATGTTCTCTGACCTATGATGGCAGAGTGTGGCCAGTATGGTAAACGAAAAAGCCTTCAATTAATGCACAACAGTTGTAATGACAAACATGAAGCAGAGCTAATTCACATGCCATTATCACTTCAGTATAGCATGAGGGTGATTCCATACATACATTCAAACTGAACTTTCCAGGTCATTCATGTGTTGAACATTGAGAGCATGGAACTGTCTGCCACTACCAGATACCAAATATCCAGATACACAGTGATGCCCCTAAGGCACAACCTGTTCTGTATACCTTGTAAATGTTCATTGTCTGTCTTTTGACACAAATACAAAACAAAACTCCATGTCTTTCTTTTGCCATGTCATTGGTAAGTAGAACCAAAAACCCATTTGATGGAGAGCTCCAAAATGCACATTGATTGATATCAACAAAAATAATTTGCATATATGTTGCCTAAAAAGGGAAGCACAAGAGCAGTGCTAAATCTTACCTGCAGACCCTTGACTAAGCAAGTCTTAGGGTCTCCAATTGAGGCATCAAGGAACACAGCTTTCAATTTGTCTTGTGATTCAGGAGAAAACATCAGCTTGTGGTTTTTTCCTCCTTTGGTGTTTTTTGTTCCCTTTTCCTTTTCACCAGCACTTTGATTTTGACCCATTATGAATGCTCTGAAAAAGAAATGCAGCATGAGATCACATAATATAATAAAGTGAGTTT
Organism: Imbricaverruca yamaguchii; assembly: GCA_034440575.1. Taxonomy (NCBI): domain Eukaryota; kingdom Metazoa; phylum Arthropoda; class Thecostraca; family Neoverrucidae; genus Imbricaverruca; species Imbricaverruca yamaguchii. Next base: position 144,658 of record JAOTOL010001053.1, on the reverse strand, counting down.
GTAGGAATTATCTTCAATTATGCATAATTATCATAATAATAGCATCTCATAATCTGCATGATGTGCTGAGTGTAAGCTCATCAATATAATAATTATGCTAGCAAATACATGATGCACAACCAAAGGTGCAGCCAGCTGTATGACTGATGTAGTTGATGGGCCACTAAACTTCATAAGTGCAGTCAGGCAACAGGGGCTACCACTCCCCTACTCCATACTTAACAGAAAAAGCTGCACCAGACAAAACAAAACAGAAGTAGGATTTGCACCACACTAAATCAGAAACATTCTGCAGACTTCCCTGCTGAGAATAGTATTATTTCAGTTCAGGGGCTTTAGGCTCTGAAGCTGGGAATAGGAGGGGTATCTGTGAGTGGGGGAGGCCCCTGGGAGCTTGAGTGGGAAACCTGTTTTAAAAGGTTTTTATTTCTTTGGAATACCATGTTATTAAGCTGATTAAGATTATGGGACCACAGATCTTCTGTGCAAATGCTTACTTTTTAGCTTGTGAGCAAAATAATGCCAAAAAGGTTATTTGAGTTAGGTAACATAGCCCATAAAAAGAAATGCTAAATATTAAACAAAATAAAAATCCTACATGACCTAACCTAACATAGCCTACCTTACCTTTGAAGAAAAGAAAAAGAAAAAAATTTTTTTTTAATGTGAAGCAATTTATTTTCTGAAAATTATCAAAATAAAAAGAATCATAACCCAGCATAACCTAACCTAACCTAAGCTGCTTTAAAAAACAAACATTTCTTTGATAATTTTTGTTTAATTTTTTTGGGGGGAAACTTTTTGGTATTATCGTGCATTAAGGTGGTTACAAGAGAAGTGTTGAAATGGATTTGCCTCAATAAAGTAAACAAATGGACTAGGTTTGGTTAGATTAGGTTGGTTTATGCCTTTTAAGTTGGAACATTCTATTTATGTTAGAAAAAAGGAAAAATACATTTCCACAGATAATCAGTGGTCCCATCATCTTTGTCACATCCATAAATATGGTATTCTGAAGACAATTTTATAAATAAGGACAAATTTACTGCTTGAGAGATCTATTGCAGCTGGAGACCCTGGACACTGAATCAACCATTTGACCTCACTTGACCTTGACTAAACTCTGACCCTCTCAGGGTCGGCACTCGTTTTTTTTTTTTTTTTTTTTTTTTTTTTTTTTTTTTTTTTTTTTTTTTTTTTTTTTTTTTTTTTTTTTTTTTTTTTTTTTTTTTATTTTTTTTTTTTTTTTTTTTTTTTTTTTTTTTTTTTTTTTTTTTTTTTTTTTTTTTTTTTTTTTTTTTTTTTTTTTTTTAATTTTTTTTTTTTTTTTTTTTTTTTATAAAAATTTTTTTTTTTTTTTAATAAAAAAAAAAAAAAAAAAAAAATTTTTTTTTTTTTTTTTTTTTTTTTTTAAAATTTTTTTTTTTTTTTTTTTTTCCCTTTTAATTTATTTTGTTTTTTTTTTTTTGCTCTTACCTTTTCTACTTTGACACTAGATGTCCTGACTCAAAAAAATTGCATCAGCATTCCAAATTGGTGGAAAAGGTATTCCAAATTTGGGCATGCTGCCATGCACCATTCATCCATCATCAGTAAAAAACCTGAGGGGCAGTTGAAGACCCCCAAGATGGGAAAGGTTAAGCATACATCAATTGAAATTGGAAGGACCTTCTAAACTGTATGGGCCCCCATGGAGTTCAATTATCTTCCCAGAAGTTTCATAGTTTTTTAAGGAGAAGGGGCTCTGGGAGATTAAGACCCTGAGGAAGTTGAAAATTTAAGGGATCTCTGGGACTTTAGACAAGCCCCAGACAGCTGGAGGAAATCTTGGCATTGACCTGGGTGCCCCAGCAGCAGCCTGGTGTCAGAAGCAAACCATTCCAAGGCTTCTAGACACATTCTGGCAGCCCAAGAATGTCTGAGGCATGGTGGCTGGAGACCAGAAGTATCTTGCAATTCAGGACAATAACACAAACATACAATAGTGCCACAATAGGGGGTAAACAAGAACAGTAATAATTGCAGTTTAAGTTGCTCAGGAATAAAGCATCACACACGCCTTACCACCATGGATAAAAAAACATGTTCGGCTGGGCTGTGTTGGTTAGGGTAGGTTTTTTGTGCAATACAAATAATTGATGCAGGTACCTACCTCCCCATGTATCTTTGTATATCTGTACATCTTTGTATATACTCTTCCCCCTCCAAATGCTCATGTTAAAATACTAAGATTCCCCTCATAATGATATAACAGACTAAGCACAAATAAATTGACGACTTACCGCAACAGTGGTTGAAGAAGCTCACCTGCATATACCTTCACCGGGTCCAAATTCACACAGATAGTGTTTAAACCGTGGGGCTGGAGAGGTTGAAGTGTATACCCTCGAAGGTATTATCTGCGCTATAAATGCCATAAATTATATTTCAAGATTGTTTTGTATTGAAGGCCAAGCTTATGTTGGCTATGCAGTTATATTTTCCGCTTCATTGCATTCTGAAATCACCTTAATCGATGTAAAACTTGTGTCAGAATTTTGGCCAACAAGTCCTTCAACATATCAAGTTAAAAAACGACTATATACAATTCAGCATGGAACCCATTCACAAAGCTCATGAAACAATCACATGATGATAGTGATGCCCCCCAAAAACATTTTGTTCTTTTTATTGGTTGTGTTCCTCAGCAAAATTATGACAAATGTTGAACAGAAACAAGCAACAAGGCCAAAATGCTACAATCTGGACATGGAATTAAAGCAAAATTAAATCTTGCTATTGATAAAGAAATTCATGACTCAATATGAGTATCACGTGATGACATCAAACCATCAATATCAGAAGCGGGGACAGGTTGGTACGGCAGTGGAGTAAATCGCCAGTCATTGGCACTGCCTTTTGTTTATAAAATTATGGGGGATAACATACATGAATCCAATTGGCAGACCGAAGTTCATTCGGGGTATAATCCGGAGGCTCCCATGTTATATGTTCAAATTATTTGGTGGCAAAGCCACTACTGAGATGGCCTCCTCAACTTCGATGCTGGGGCGGGGATGTCCAAGTGGTTAAGGTGCTGGGCTCTGGGTACCAAAGGTCCCGGGTTCGACACTAGCGCTGCTCGCGACATTTCCCAATCCCGTGGAACACCGGCGAAACAGTGTGGGCGCTGCAATTAGCCGTGAATGTGCATAAAGTGCGTCGTGAATCACACAATAAACGAACAAACTTAGATGCCACGGTTGTTTTAAATCACCATCAGAGCTATATTGTTTAGGGAGACAGACGTATGAAGCGGGCAAATAGCGAGCGCATCTTCTGGCGTATTTGTTTACCTCCGGTTCATTCATTCGCAGCTAATATTACGTGATCGCGGGGCAGGTGATGCCCCTCTGCTGCTGTTGTGGTAAGTATTCATTCATTCATTTATTACACGTCGTGGGGTGATTCCATCGCCATAGCGGTTATTCTTCACCTCGAGTCAAATATATGGAACTTATGGGTGAATGGGAAACACATTCATGCAAGCCGACCGTATATACACCGACTGGATATTTCTTCCTCCGCTGGCTAACCGTAACCTATATCTATTTAGAAGATCCGTGGCTGTGACCATGTCATTGGGTGTTCAGAATGCGCTTTCGCACCTCAGTCCTGAATGTGGCTGAACCAAGATCGCGGATCGTCGCGGGCGGGTCACTGTAGGCCGTCATACCAGAGTATTCAAGTCCAGGTCTCCCTGACTCAGATCTTATGCAAGGTGTCTCGAACTGATCTGACTGCCGGTGCTGCAACTATATACTCACTATGCCTGGTGGTTAGGGCGCAGGCAAGTGGTGCGGGCAGTGACGTAGTTAAGGTCCTATTCAGGAGAGTTAGCGAGTGGTACGGGTATATGTTTTTTGACATGAACCACTGCATGGTTCTTGCAACACATCAATGACATGATTGAGCGTCCTTCGCCCGAAAATCACTTTGGCGGCTAGGTTTAGAAACGTCTGGAGCCCGATAAGCTGCATAATGTTGCTGGTACCGTACACCGAGACGCAAAACCGCATTTGTGATGGTACAAGCCCCTGTACCAATGTAACTAGCTCAGGCTTGTGCAGGTTATACCAACTGTGACTCAGGCCATATAGCGCACCACTGCATCACCGCACAACAGCATCGTTATGCTGAGAAAACGTTATACGTTGGTCAAAGGCGACTCCCAGGTTCCGTACGGCGGGGGAGCCGGCGACACCTATGAATTTCATGTCAATGTAGGGAAGCCGCTGGATGTTTTGGCAAAGGACCGAGGACGAAACTTTTTTCTTTCCGTGCGTTAATTTGCGTGCCATTTTTTTTTTTGAATCCCCGAGATAGAAGCTGATGATTATGTTCCATGAAGCTGACAACGGAGCCAGTGTCGCCGACTTCCCCAGAGGCCACAACCTGGGTGCCGTCTGCATATTGGACCATGTCCTCGCTATCTGCTTACAATGGGATATCACTGGCACTGATGGCATACAGAAGCGCGCATAGAACCTACCCCTGATAAGTGCCTGTGGGGTTCAAAAGCGGCTTGGATGCTGCATACTCGCCAGATGGTCTTTGGACACGGACTTGCTGGAGGTGATTGGCTAAGTGGCTCCTGGACTACCTAACGTCCAATCCATATAATTTTAGCCTGCAGATAAGGGAGTCATGAGATAGTGTAGGGGTGGCGGCTCTGCCGTCGGTGGGGCGTCGGAGGTAGTGGCGGGTGTGGGTGCGAGGTATTGTGGGGGTGTGGGTGTTGTCGGGGTATGGGTGTGCGGGATGAGTGGGGTGTGGGTGTGCGGGGTGAGTGAAGTGTGGGTGAAGGGGTATGGGTGTGTGCATGAGAAAGGTATTCTAGGCCTTGCGTACCTCGACTGAAACTGGGTGAACTACTTGAACTAATTGAACTTATTGAGGGCTTGAACTTATATTGAGGCCTAAATCACTCCTTTGCTGACTATGCCTATGTCAGTGGTGTATTGTCTTGTGTTTCCTCGCCACCTCCACCACACATACCCCAAACCCCAGCCGAATTGATGTTGGTTTGAGTTACCGTCCCTAACACGAATTTATATATGTGCGAGGTCAAAGTCTTGGGAACACCATATAGGTAAGTGAGTCTTTAGCTAGATTATAATTAATACGTTGCATAAGAGAATTGATGAGAATGAAATTTGCCATTGGTTTGAATGACATGTCCCGTGTTGGGACTTTTTGGACGCTAGTAATAGTATAATTTTGTGCAATGTACCGCACGAATAGGTGCCTGTGTTGAGCCCTAAACGGCTTCCGCTGATCCTTAAAGCTTCCTACTCACATTCATTTTCGTCATTAATTTCACATTCGCTCGCCCCATTCATGCTCTCCTTATTAATTAATGAATTGCTTGGTCCCAAAATTTAGCTCCCGACCCGCCTCCCCCAGCGGTACACAAACACATAGATCGACAGACCATTGCTCTATTTTTGATGGTACGTTGGCCGAACACGTAAACCTTTCATTGCCAATCATGGCTGGCCTAGCCATTATTGGCAGCGTTTCTCGCCTGGACAGTCTTAACTACAACGAGGGGGCTCATCGTACTGGCTCCGAGGGCTAATAGAAGTGCTCTGGTGTCTTTGACCGATATACCTAGCCATAAAGTCGATCGATGCCGCGCCGGGCCTTATTCGTCGTACACTTGCGACCAGGTCAACGAGTCCATGGGCGGGCACGGATCCCTACCTCGCTGGGCACGTCCCCTGGTCATATATATGACCCAACCTGCCCTACCATTTTAGCCTCTGGGCTTATGGCATGCCAAACCAGTCCGTTTGTCCCCCGAACTTCTGTACCAACCGTACCCACGTACAGAGTTCTGGGGTGGAGAAATTACCGGGCAGTGTTTTGCCTATACCGTATAGTCCGGCGCCAGACTTCCGGCGAACGCAATGTGGTGGCCCCTTTATCGGCCCCTCCCACATGCATACTATGCTCGCTCCCTCATCTGCGCCCCTGGGTCGCAGAGGCCAGCGGGATTTTGCGGTCAAAGATCCAGAGCAAGCGAACTAATGCCCCAGAAGTGTCCGTTCATCGCACCCTCTCGCAATTAGACATTATCAAAATGTAGATCATATATATAACAACATTAATATTTTAGACAATTTGAACTGGCTTGAACACTCACTACCATCACCCGGAAACGTTCAGACCATAGAAAGACTGCTCGCAGGTTGTCTGCCTCGCTTGCAAATTTACTTCATATAACGACTTAATACCAGGCACACGTGCAAGCATCAGGTGTAAATCATTCATCCGTGTGTGTCCAAGCATCAGTGACCTGTCGGGAGCCCGCGGCATCGTTCTCTTTCATCCGAGGGAAAAGCGTGACATGTACCCTTCAACGGAAAGTGCGGCGTGCGTCCCTCAGCCCCGCAGCCCATATCGTTATTCAGCTTAGACGTAATTATCTTCCCATCCGTCCAACGAGTCGTTGAGGTATTTACTACGCTACCGTGGGTATGGGAGGGTCGTATCCCTGACGTCATCCCTTACGTTAGTTCCCACGGACGGTCGCTGACTGCTGTCGGTACTCGCCCCCTCGGAAGTCGACATACATGGTATCTGGTTCCTCACGTAAGTTCGCCTGTGAACGCACAGCTGAAGGGTATCCCTTGAGTTCAGGTAATGTTTGGATTGCAAAGGAAGGGGTTGCACCACGGCAGGTGGGGTAGCTACAATATTGTTTGTACTACTGTTGGTCTAAAGGCCGGATGTAATTGGATTGGAAGAAGAAGACAGGAATTGTTCCAAGCATAATTGTGTGACGCACCATGTCTTACTTTATCCGGTCCTGCTCTGCCGCTTCTATCCATCATTGCCGAAATGCTACCACCGGTCCCTGCTGATGCCACCATAGGCATCAGCAGCAATTTATTTGCTTAATCCAATATATCTACATTTAAATACACCGCATCGCATAACGCACACGCACTGCTCATACACTTCTCGACATCTCTCACATCTCCGTCCTTGAACGGAACAAAATTATATCTGTCTTGAACGCATCTCCGTCCATTTCCTCCCTGAATTTATTCTATTTTGTCCCCCTCCCCCACCCCACCCCCCAACTCCAATGAGACAGGTCGCTTCCTTCAGAAATGAATTAGGTTGAGGAGGCAGAAGTTGGGTAAGATAATTCAGATTGGTTCGGCAAGGTTTGGGAAAGAGGAAGACATGCCAGACGTATGACACTCACATGTCTGATGGTGGTCGCCCACCAGCTGTTCGTCACTCTTCGCCGCCCGGCACTTCACGTCACATCCGCTTCCATTTGAACGATCTGTATCTCACTTTTGGTGTTCTACCCTGGGTGGGTCCTTTCGAGAGAGTGTTCCCGAGCCGCCTCCGAGAGAGCGCTAGCGAGAGCTTCTGCGTGGCTGCCAAATTTTCTTCCCTTCCGTAGCCCCGCTTATTTTTTCTCTCCAGCCACTGCCAGGGCTTCGGATCGGGTTCTTGTTCCTGATTGGTGGGGTGCATTTGTATTTCCCCTTAGGCTACGCGCAGCGCGAAGCCGCCCGGGGCCGTCAAGACGGTCTGGAAAGTTCCACTGAGCGGGGTCACCGACCTCACGGCTGGCCGGGATACTTCTGTTGTTTTGGCTCAGGTTCGCACCTCTGGCGGCCAGCTGGACGGGGTGCGAGGCGATTACTCTTGTGCTCGCCCGTAGGTGGTGTTGCTGGAGCCGGCATCTGATCTTAGCGGCGGCACCACTCGCGTTTGCTTATGCGTCGGCGAAAATAACGGGAAGGGAAGAAGGTGGCCGGGATCTGGCTCGGCTTCTGCCAGCCGGTTCGGGTGGGAAAAAAATTGTATGCTGTAAAAATGTAAGCCTCCTTACAATAGCACCGCGAAACACTTTGAGAGATATAAGAGACGAGGTAGTGTGGCGTCGCTATAGGTCCGTGGCATTAAAAACTCTGTCGGTGACGGTAAGCGGAACGGCGTCATTTGGGTGGTTAAACCTAAAGCCGTGCTGATTGGGTGAGAATAAATGATGCCAATTGAAACAATAAAATACATGTGCGCACACATCGCGCTCGGTAATCTTAGCAATGGTGAGGAGAATGGAGATCGGACGGCAGTTTGATGTTTCAGCAGATTTCTAAGACTTTTCGATTGGATGCACCAGCGTGGGGTTCAATGAGTCGGGAGCATGATGGAAGTGAGTCTGGTGTTCACGATGTGGGAGATGACGGTGCGCAGCGAACGCCACAGAGTTTCACCAAACGCACGCACAGTCCGCCAGTGCCACACGATGTGTAGTTTCCCATAGTCGCCACCACGCGGCACAGGTCTCCGGGCGACATCTGGGTGACCTGAAGGCTGCCAGTGGCTACCCTAGGTAGACGCATGAGCAGCTCGGGCTGGGACGAGTATGCCGGGCTGGTGGTGTTGCTGCCGACGTCCACGAAGCAGCGGCTTCGTGGACGCTGCTTCGCGTGTGGAGACTACTCCGCGTCTGCGCTGGGAGTAGGCCTGGTGAGCCGCTTGGAGGCGACCACAGGCTGCTTACTGCGCCACGTATCGCCCGGTCCAGCCTCGCGCGGCCGCCGGCCGATCTCCTCCCACGTACCGCGCCGAGTCGCCGACTGAGCCTGCCGGTTCGGCAGCCTGTGCCTCTGGCGGTAGCCGTCACGCAGCGCCGCGCGCGCCGCGGTGCCATAATGTCCCTGGAAGCGTCAGTTGGTGAGGTTTGATTACCCACTCTATGTCCCTTCACTGGCGCAAGAGAGTCAACAATCGGACGGGTCATTGGCGGAAAGTAGCACCACTTTACGTCCGGGCGGTCACTGGCCAACACTGGGCTCCAGTCGACAGCCTATAATGGCAGATTCGCCTCAGATGTGTACAACATGGACCAGCACCGGGTCATATTGCTCGGCGCGGGCCCGCGGTCAGGCAGGGGCAACAGCACGCGCGATCAATTATGGAGGTTTTGGTCCCAAATGAAAGTAGCTGCTTGAGTATGTCCACGTGCTGTAGTTGTTTTAATCAGCTTTAGCGTTTTCCAGCACTTCAATCGCTGTTATTCAATTCAGTTACATTCAGTTGTTGCAAAGCCGCATACAAGAGTTATTGCATATTCGTTAGCAGGGTGTGCGACTGGAATTAGTTGTGCTCATTTCGGCGTAGTATATTGAGAAGTTAATTTAATGTCATGTGTCACACTGATATTTAACACAGTGTTATAAGTGGTATGTTATGCAGCGCATGTCAGTGGAGTCGCTTGAGTTATTTGTAGATATGAAATTAAACATTAAAGAGGCTAAGTATATACCTAGGGGTGCATACGGTACTGATTTCTCTTCCCAATTTAGATAATTCAAAGCGTCTAGATCACAAGCTGAACTGAACTTGGCAGAAGTGGGAGACGAAGCATTGAAGCAGTAAACTACCACAAAGTATTTGACCATGCGGGCGTCCATGGCATTCAGCCAGGCAGCATTTCTTGGCATACAGCACCGCCCAAGCATGGCGGCGTACACCGCCACCAGCTTGGCGGTTCCCAGCATCGCCGAGATGGACGATGAGGACGAGGTTTTGTCGACGGACACCACCGAGGCGCTGCGCGAGGTCGCCATGAAGCGCGCCGACATGCTCAACGAAGACGACCCGGAACAGGCCAAGACGCCACCCATGCCGGTAAGGTGCCGCTGACCTGATACCACGCACGTCCGCATGCCTCGAACTCAGCATCAGCAGCGTTCATTTGCGTACAGGAGGTTGTCTAGGAGAGTCACGAGCTATAGGCAATTGTCCAGAACACTTGGATCTGATATCGGGTTGAACAGCGGAATACCAATTGGTGTGTCACGCACAAATGTCTCGAAAATCACGCTCAGCCATCTGCAGGTTTTGCACTGCATGCACTCCAAGCCTAGGGTATCGAATTGTTTGCCAATCAGCGGTTTAGTTCCTGATCTCCAACCGTGTCATTGGTTGGTGTACTTCCAGTTCGCCAGAAAACAGGCGATTTCGTGCGGAGCGTTTGCGTCATAAGTGAAGGTATTGCGGTCCACCAGCACAAGTGTGCATCCAAATGTGACCTGAAATTGTCACTGGTAAATGGTCTTTGGTGCATATTTGCTGCGCCTGACTCGCTGAGTTGCTTAACGAACCATCGGCTGCTTCGCAGTGGCCCAGTGGCCACTTCACAGTGTGCATTCCGCCAAATCTGCCAGTGCCCACGACACTTTAGTCGACTGAACGAAAACCTAGATGCTGCTGGATGGCGCACCTGTTGTTGAATGTCGATCATGGCCAAAGGGCCTATTGGATACTATTGTTCATGTGGTATGCAAAATAATATATACAATGCACGCGACATGCAACGTGTGGTGCGCAACATGACATGTACCGCGAATGAGTCCTTAGTGAATCCCGAGCCCACGATGCATTCGTGCCGTCCATCACATAGACGGATTTATTGAGAACGCAGAGTGCAGTGCATCAAGCGATGTTGATCACTGCGGGTCAGTCGGAGGACAAAGGCGGTGCGACCACAGATTTGATGCAGTTCACACGCTGAGACGGACGACCGCTCAGCGACGCACAGCGCACCGCAGCCTGGGTGGGACTTACACTACATCAGGGCCGTCACGCAACAGAGACTGCTGGCCACACGGCAGGCCGGAGACACAGCCAGACGTGGTGGCGACTTGGCGCTTCACCAGTGGGGGCTCGGCTGCCGTCGGTCTCAGTTGGATAGCGAGCTCGGTCTCGACCCGTGCTGCGCCTTAACGCCCTTAAGGGGGATGTCAAGCAAAAACTCCTGCCGCCAGACCACTGAATAGCTAATTATGTGAACGTGCGTCACGTAATGTACTGTTGGGGTTGGATTGAAGCGCCGCCACGTGAATGATCATTTACCCGTGGTAGATGCATGATATGACGTACATATATATATATATATATATATATATATATATATATATATATATATATATATATATATATATATATATATATATATATATATATATATATATACATATATGTATATATATGTATATATATGTATATATATGTGTGTGTGTGTGCGCGCGCGCTTGTGTGTGCTTGTGTGTGTGTGTGTGTGCGTGATGAGATGAGTGGATGAATGCTGAGCTATTACTTTCTTGATCACGGGTGTGTCCCTAATTGACCTCTCTTTCAGATGGGTTTGCTGGCGATTCATCTTCTGCAGATGGTTCAGTTCGACCAGACGGCTGCCGGTAAATGCACATTTCACTAAATAAAAACTCACGTGAAATGTTTCAAGTAACCGGCAGGTGTTTTTGCAAACGTAAAATTGCTGCTTTGATAATCCTATGGTCAGAATGTATATTCTTCTAGAAGAATACCAGGAGTGTCGTTTTTTAAAGAAAAAACTTTGGTCCAGGCCGAAGTGTCAATGTACCGCCGCCATCCCCAACCGAAAATTAATCGGATTTCGCCCAATTTATTATCAAATCTCAGACATCTGGATTTTTTCCTTGACGATGCCATCAGCATAAAACTGGCTTAGGTTATTGAGGGTGCAAAATCAACATTGTGCGGGTCAAGATCAACATTGGTGGGGCCGTGACACAAAAGGATGCCAATTGACGCCCCTGAAGGGTGTGTAAACTGAAAAGATGAAGCTGTCCCTGCATAGTATGAGGCGCCTGCTACACCTTGCTTCTTGGTGTACTCATGTGTCGTTGGAAGAGCGCGCAGCGCATCATTCTGAATCGGTACGGCCCTCTCATCAATGTATTCTTTCTTAGAAGAGCATGAGCGGCTCAGCTTGAGAGGATCATTGATACTCGCCCACTTGCCGGTGCTCTGAATACTTCAATAGGTGATGCAAGGAACGGCGCCGTCTCAAACTATGATCGTGTTTCCATCACATTTTTTCACAAGTGGCAATGATGAATACGTGTGATAAAAAGCGGAAATTTTGGAGATGGAAAGTTTTGCTTAAATATTCCCAACCGTTCTTTCGGTGTAACTGCAATGATAGAGAAGTGTATAGATAAATGTAGACATATAGACAAAGAGGCAGATGATGACAGAGAGGCAGTGAGATAGAAAGAAAGAATAAATAGATGGGAAGAAAGATAACAGCAGAGGAATCGGTTCGTTGTTGTTGGTTTTACGACACATGGACCGTTGAGTCATGTAGTGTCGCCAATCCCACACGCCGATTGGTCGCGGGCGAAGAGTAGCGACAGGTGAGACTCGAACCCACAACCTTTTGATTGTGAGACGAGCAACTTACCCTTAGACTACTCGTCCCCAACGGTGGAGGAAGAAGAGAAACAGTACAGCGATATTCAGATGCATCTCATTTCGATCTTAACGTACATATATATATATATATATATATATATATATATATATATATATATATATATATATATATATATGTATATATTCATATCGCAATCTTTACCTCTATTCTTATCTCAACGACGCTTTCACTATTTCTCCCTCTCTGCATCTAAGCATGTATTTGCATTTATCTTTCTATGTCACCACCTCTCTCTATCTTTTCTACCAGCGCAGATTCAGAAGATCCAGCTGAAAAGAGAGTGTTCCGCAGTATAAATGTCTAAGCATGTCTTTTGGCTGAAGCCTAGAGTTAACCTTAGAGCTACCCCCTACAGTCTATATCTCTAGTTTTGCCGGAAGAATTGTTCCCAATCCCTCCACTAGCTTATTTCCTTGACCCCTGGAGAAACGTGGTCTTCACCGGCGCGTAGCCCCATTCTTCAACTCTACAAAGGCATAACAACTTTTGTTTACATCAGCTTACGTCACACATGTTTACATCTCGCAGTTCTTGCTCCAAATTAGGTTAAAAATGTCAAAGCCCTAGTTGCGCACGACTGACTGGTTGATGTTGGTGGTTTTGCTTGCCACTAATAACATATAACGCTTTCGACTCCTGGCCACTAACAATATAAGTGTTTTTTTTTTTTTTTTTTTGGGGGGGGGGGGGCAACTGCAGGATGTAGGGATAGTTTAGCTTCATACGAATACTTCGGTGCTACTCAAACACACAAGGAAGGTCATAATCACACGTAGAGGGCGTGAGAATGGACAGAAACTTTAAGAATATGAGACTAACTTTACCGAAACTTCTAAACTAAGAATGTGTGTGATGAAGCTAGAAGAATTGGGACGATCAGATACCCCGGCTACCATCACTTTGACTTGACCAAGACAAGATTTGGCCAAGGCAAGTAGATACCATTGGTCAGGCATTGACACACGTGTTTTGGGGCTCCATGTTTTATTACTAAGTGAGGACATCGTCGAGGTAAGGAAGATCGCCGAGTAACATTCAGCGGTTAAACCTACACTGAAAGTCAATTTTATGCAAACTGGCCAGCATATTCCACGACAGGTCACCTGGGTAATGTGGACTTATCTATGAAGTATTCCTGTAGTTTAACCCGTCCCGTCTCGGGGGGGTCTTCAACCGCCCCCCCTCAGGTTTTTCGCGGGTAGCGGACGAACGGCGCGCGGCAGCGCGACCAAATTTGGCATACCTTTTCCCACATCAATGTTACATGCTTATTCAAAAATTTTAGGTCAGGTCATCTAGGGTCAACGAGTTAGTCGAGGTCAAGTGAGGTCGCCTCCAAAAGAGTTCAACCAGTCGTCACGCTTTAACGGATACATATATTTTAATGAAACTTTAGCGTTTGCTTGTCTTTACGGATGCAACAAAACGTACGAATTGAATTTTTCATTTTTTTAGTTTTTGACTACATATAAATTTTGCGTATTTGCCATATTGCAGTTCAAACACAGGATTCTGACTAAAGTAAGCATTTTTTATGAGTGCAAGTTGACTTCAAACAACATTTCTCGGTCTGCTCTACAGATTGGAAAAGGAAAATTAAAGAAAACTTGAAAATTCAAAACTTTGAAATTTCAAAAAAAAATTATTTTGGGGGCCAAAAAAATTATACCCCTGGTCGATTTCGTTGTCCTTTTCTCATTCCAAATACTTTTTTTTCATATATCCCCCAAAATGAACCCCCCCAGAGTAAAAACCATAATGTAAGTAGTCAAAATCTAGCCCCCTTGTTGACGTCACTTTTGGGGAATTTTTTGGGGGGAGGTGGACCCGGACCCTACTCGTCGAGCGCTTTCCGATGACACCTCTTTCGTTTTCGTGCGATGCTTAGTTTGGATTTTAGATGGGGTGTCTTCAACCGCCCCCCCCCCCCCCGAGACGGGGTGGGAGGATCTGACCGGAATGACGGCGCGGGTTAAACATTATCCGGCCAAAGAAGAGCGATAAGCTCGCATTCAGCCCAATGTATTACCTGAGGGCTAAGCTGCAGCATAATTAGTCCAAAGTAAGCCATGCCAGATCGCCTAGGTCCTTGATCTGGGGTGACCGACACCATATTCTTCTGATTTGTCATTTATTTGAGTAATGAATATCGCCGAATGCGACTTAAGCACCGAAATGTACCCTAGAGATCAATTTTCCACACAAAATCGGTCAATGTAGATCACGCCGGTCAATGGTCATCCAGGTCATTTGCCTAAAATGACCTTGACAAGCTACAATGACTGTGAAACAGCAAGAATGATACTAAAATGCATACAAAATAATTTACAAACAATATGGAATGCGGTTGTTACGTTTCGCAAGTTCCGACCTATGTATACAATGTCCATGCGACGATTCGTCACTCTGGGTAAGTGAGGAATCGCCATGCATTTCGGGTCGTACCTTCGTGCCCTGACGAGATATCGACTGGTTGGATGGCATTCGTCCAGAAGGTATTGTGTTCCATCATAGATGCTCGAAGCTTTCTGCTAGAAAACTTTTTTGTTAAATTTTTTTTGTAAAGTTTTTAAAGTGTAAAGTTTTTTAAAAACATTTTTTTTTGTAAAAACTCGTGGGTACGACAAAACTAGAGTTTTATCGTACCCACGAGATGTTAGCCTGACGAGATGTTGACTGGGAATCTGATATTCGTCCATATTCGAGGATATTGTGCTCCATCGTACATACTGCGAGTTTTGTGTAGACTCATTATGCTCGAAGCCTGAGCAGAAAAAGAAAGGTGCTGCCTTGACGTTACCTGGTGACCTCACATCAGAGACCTCCCGAAATGTGTATTTTGAGAATCGACTGTCTATCCATCGCTGCAAGTGTCTTTTACGTACCGATAACACAAGAGTTTTGTCCACTTTTGGAACGTTTTCCCTGCGCTGATCCGCTGACCGGCCGTGGCCGATTTTGATATCCGCCTGTGTCCTGCTATTTCGGGACGCCATGGGATCGACTCAACAACCTCCTGCCGCCAGAAATGAGCCTGGTCGAGTCCGACGTCCGGTTCCAGATCCTAATATCCATCAGTGATATGTACAAGTGGACAGGACCGAAGAAGGGTCAAACGAAGACGGTGCAGGACAAGGAAAAGTCTCACAAAGTTCTGGCGCGAGTGCCTGTAGATGAAGTGAAACATTTCTCAATGAGGGTAAGGCATGTGGACAGTGGCGCTCAACTCTAATCTTTGATGAGGTGATGTATATATATATATATGTATACATATACATGTATATATGTACATTTATGTATACATTTATACACATTAGGGTGACCAAATATTATTACTATGGTGGGAATCAAATTCAACGATGAGGGTCTGGCACATTTTGCCGTGTCCCAGTTACGAACAACCTATACAGGAGCAAATTGGCCGAATCCGACGAAGATTAATAATGGTCGCACACTTTGATGCCCTTTTCTTCAAGCCGACGAAAGCCGAAAAAGTTGAGTTTTAGGATAATTCCCTGCACTAGCATTCCATGCAATGCAAGTTGAGCAGACATGGAGTACGCATACGCACCGCATAATTTCGAGGTCTACGTCGACGTCGAGTTACCCCAGGACATTGTTCTACAGTTCGGCCTTGATTTTCTCTGGGACCACACAAGCGTGGTGCCTGGCAACCTTGAGGCTGATTTGAGTTTGCTCCTCGCCCTTTGTCCTTGCTCCAATAAACCGCTTGATGAGACCGCCCCCACACCCGTTGGCCGCGCCTCTGTGTATGCGCACCAATGTCTACTTGCTTTTATATGCAAATATACATACACACATTGTGAGGGTTCTAAACTAAGTCATGCAATGATTTCAGATCCCTCAACAAGCATCTGATCCAAAAAATGTTCTGAAATTTGAGTTGTACGGAAAGCATGCAAAGCAAGAATCTTCTCTTGAACTACTCGGTACGTGATCGTGATTGGGAACGCGTTGTTCTAGCGTTTGCGAACGTTGACATTCGTCGGAATGTCGCATTTGCTGCTGGCATTCGGTCAGTTTCTTAAGACAATGCGTGTTTTATGCAAGTGTTCAAATTGAGAGAGAATGTAATTTTAGCACGATAGTTCGGAAAATCTACCTGGGGGATAGGCATGGGCCCATGCCCCTGGATTTGTCACTGGGCGTGGATAGATTTAGCCGAAAGGTACGGACATCGAACGAACATTACATCAAGTGAACAGCCTCCAAAAGCTAGGGTATCAAGATATCTTAAGTTTCCCCCTCCATCTCACGCAGTCGTGCAGTGTGGTGTGGTTCCTTGGGACTCGTCCACTCCGGCTGAAAATGAGTTCGTGAATCAGCTAGTGTCGAGCCACAACTACGTTTGCTAGTGCTCCGCGTAGTGTAGAACTTTTGCGACCGGCATTGGTCGCAGAACCAAGGTGAAATGACAACGTCTTCAAGGTCATCAGAGCGTGTTGATCTCGGGGAATATTCATGACCATCCCTTGCCATACTGTTCGTCTATGAGAGTGGTGTTCGGATTAAAGCGTACAATGAATAGAATCCCTTGGTCCAATGCCATCCAGATCTCCGAAGGTAGATTCATGCTCAATCCAAATCCATTCGCGACATAGACATTAATCCACATCCAATCTGTCCGGACACGTTTCGTTCGCTACAGCAAGCCGAGTAGCAATACAGCTTCAAGAGCATTCACAAGTTCACTCCAAATTCAAAAGCATTGTCAAGTCTCCATTCAATCTGATTCGAATCCAATCGAACCCCAGATCCGTGCTGATGACCCCAGTCGTGCTTTGCTCCAGCTTGTTTGTATGACCAGGTGTTTCCATGGTGACAAGGTTAGGTCCCAAATTCATGCTGATGACTCCAGTCGTGTTGTGCTCTAGCTTGATTGTACTCTCGGATGTTTCCATGGTTGCAAGGTTCGGTGGAGGTGCACTTGCATGCAATCATCAAGGCCATGCTGATCATCGATGTGTTGCCGCTGATCTTCAACAAGCGCATCGTCGCCAACCTTGAACTGGAGTTCGCCTTCTTGTACGGCTCGATGGGGTTTGGATACTCCACACAGGTAATCAGTCATTCGGTTTTTAGTTCAGTTTGTGTTCTCATTTAATCCAAAATAGGACAGCTGTTTTGAACAATTACAGCATGAGTAGGTCATTGCGTTAGGTCGATAATTTCCTAGTATGGATTGGATTAGACTGTCGGGATAATGCTGCTGAAATATTTTATTTTTGTCGTTTTGCTACCCATTCGCACTACACAGCTCTGAAAAAAACATCGTACTTACGCACAAAATCTGCAACCCTGCATCTGCAAATTTTCTTTCATTGAGCTAAGTGGCGTCTAGTGGTTGGCGGCTGCAGTTGACAAAACCAACCTCGGATTTGTTCTGGATTGGGCCTGTTGGACTCATGCAACAAACAGATCAAGACCGGTGCCGTGCAATGTACACGAACACGAACATGTGTGACGAGCTGATGGGAATCCGACCGCCGCCACTTGGCACGTCCGCCACCGTCTGCCACAGCTGGAGAACCCCAACTTCGACCCGACTCTGGACCTGGCGCGCAGCATGTTTCCGCGCGTCTCGCTGCCGGAGGACCGCGACGGCGAGGTGCTGGCACCGATGCCCTGCAAGGCGCCCAGCTTCGTGCCCTGGACGTGCCCCACCATCACGCACTGGGACGGTACGGAGGTCGGCTTTCTGCCGTGAGTGGGCTGCCGTGTCGCCGTCATGTTTCACGATCGTCTTCATCTGTGAATGATTGAGTGGCGCGATTTCGATTTGCAGGGGAATATTTTTTTTGCAGACGCCCAGCGGAGCAAGCTTCGGAAAAAAGCTATTTCCGTAAATAAATGCAGGGTAGACTTATGTGCATTCTGAACATTATGGAAGCATGTTCCCTGTAGAACTCACTCCATTCCCTACCCCAGAGAATGCACCAGTGGTGCTCGGTATGAATATAATTTGAGTTTGTAGTGTTATTCCTGCAGTTACTAAGAAGACCTCCCGACATAGTGCATTTCGAGCAACGTCGAGCAACGAATTCTATCGCGTGTGCAACCCAGGAACAGCAGCTAAATGTACACTAATGCCGCACGAATGCCGAGTACGAGTACTCACTCGACGTATCCGTGTGTTACTGTGTCACATGACTAAGACCAAAAGTCGGGCTACTCGTGTGGATGCACCAGGCACGGATCTAAAAGCCCGACTGGGGGAGTGGATAATAAAAAAAGGTTTCTCCGATTTAGGCAAAAGCATTTGATTTGAAGAGTGAATAGACGTCGGGTCTGTTTAAGACAATGTTTGTGTCATGAAACGTTCTTGGAATTGGGGAAAACGCCATTTTAGTACCAGATGCCGTCAAAAACACGGCCTCTTGGAGGTGCATGGTCTCGTTGCTCCCCACTTGGATCCTCCAGTGCATGCACTTCTTATGAAGCACCTATTTCTTGTGCATCATCAGATGTTTTCCTCAAAGTCCCTGGCACACCCTTGAATGAACATCATCCTGGCACCACCTTTGACAAAGATCACCTCAGAGGGCTATTTCTTGTGCATCATCTGATGTTTTCCCGAAAGTCCCTGGCACACCCTTGAATGAAGATCATCCTGGCACTACCTGTGACAAAGATCGCCTCAGAGGGCCACTTGTGACACACCGGACGTCAGAGACACAGCCAAGGGAAGGACGTGGACACCCGCACCTGCCTAATGAAAAATACGCTATATATCAAACAAGACATTTTGAGATTTGCGCATGTCAAACGGGAACTGTCAAGCACGATTTCTTGGGAGTAGCACCCGCTCATGAAAATCCATCGCTGCGGCCCTGACATATTGGGCGCATGACCTTCCTTGACCTTTGACGCACGACCCTTCTTGACACGCCGTCTGTGACGCGTGACCATGTCCGCACAGAGAGCCTGGAGCGCGTGACGTCGAAGCCGTGTCCGAAGGCGCCCGACCAGTTCTCCGACCAGATGCAGGGTGCCATCAATCAGATCCTGGCCGACTATCTACCGCTCAACTGTCGCGGAAAACGACTCGACTTTCTGCGGCGGCTCGTCCGGGGAACGCCGCAGTCAGAACAGGTTAGACGTGCGGGGCACACCGCAGCTGGGCCAGGTTAGACGTGCGGGGCACACCGCAGCTGGGCCAGGTTAGACGTGCGGGGCACACCGCAGCTGGGCCAGGTTAGACGTGCGGGGCACACCGCAGCTGGACCAGGTTAGACGTGCGGGGCACACCGCAGCTGGGCCAGGTTAGACGTCTGGGGCACACCGTAACTGGGCCAGGTTAGACGTGCGGGCACACCGCAGCTGGACCAGGTTAGACGTGCGGGGCACACCGCAGCTGGGCCAGGTTAGACGTGCGGGGCACACCGCAGCTGGGCCAGGTTAGACGTGCGGGGCACACCGCAGCTGGGCCAGGTTAGACGTCCCATGGCCAGGTTAGACGTGCGGGGCACACCGCAGCTGGGCCAGGTTAGACGTGCGGGCACACCGCAGCTGGGCAGGTAGACGTGCCGCAGCTGGGCCAGGTTAGGCAGGTTAGACGTGCCGGGCACACCCTGGGCCGGTTGACGTGCGGCATAGCTGGGCCAGGTTAGACGTGCGGGGCACACCGCAGCTGGGCCAGGTTAGACGTGCGGGGCACACCGTAGCTGGGTCAGGTTAGACGTGCCGGGCACACCGCAGCTGGGCCAGGTTAGACGTGCGGGGCACACCGTAGCTGGGCCAGGTTAGACTGGGGCCAGGTTAGACGTGCGGGGCACACCGTAGCTGGGCCAGGTTAGACGTGCGGGGCACACCGCAGCTGGGCCAGGTTAGACGTGCGGGGCACACCGCAGCTGGGCCAGGTTAGACGTGCGGGGCACACCGCAGCTGGGCCAGGTTAGACGTGCGGGGTACACCGCAGCTGGGCCAGGTTAGACGTGCGGGGCACACCGTAGCTGGGCCAGGTTAGAAGTTCGGGCACGCCCCAGCCGGGCGAGGCTAGATGTTACTCTGATGACAGGACTAATAAGGTATGTCGGATTTTTGGAGTTGGGTTACGGGCCGATACCTGGTCGCGTTTTGACAACCAACCCAGAAATATATATTGCAAAAGCATAATTCTGCTGCGAAGATCGGTTCGATGCACTTCTCTGGTCATCCCTTAGGTGCGCTGTACAAGGTCAGATAGCCTCTTGAATCATACATCCTAGATCGACACGTACTGCAATTCAGTACTTCTTGGGGATCTGGACTGACCTTTTCGTTTAAATGCCTGTCAGAGTCCATGCTGATCTTGTCTTCATATTTGTGAATAGCTCTTACGGGCTCCAGGATCCTCCCTCAAGTTTTACCGAAGGATCCTGATGAATCAACGATCTCTGCTCTTGGCAAAGAATCCTTTGTGCTTTCGGATCGAATCGCTCAAAGCACCTGGCGTACCATGCGGTAAACTTCAGCTAATGCTAACAGAAACTAGACTCATTTCTCGTTGTTGTCGCTGGGTTTAGGGGCGCATCAACTGCATAGATTATACGGCGCCCATGGGATCATTTCTCCTTTTCAAGATGCTTAACACGCGCACGTCCGGGGGCAGATATCTGCCCTCCTGCGGTTTTTCATAATTTGCCGCCATATTAATCGGGTAAGCAAGGCTAAACCTCGCATAGCTGCTCATTGGTCTTTTACGCATATCCTCATACATTTTTAACTCTGGGTCATCTCAGGTCAGGTCACTAGGTCAGGCGAAGTGACCCAACGTCCCTCGGAGTTCTAAGTGGCATAACTTCCACAAGAATTGGGCGATTGATTTAAAACTTATAGCACGTCATGATCAAATCAGGGACCATAACAGATATATCGTTTTTTTCGTAGCATTGACTTGAGGTCAGGTCGTGGTCATGGCTTCCCCCCATTATAGGGCTATGGTAAAATATGCAAATGTTCCTGGTTACATATTTGCTCTCGGAATGACATCACAACGGCTGTGACCTGTAGTTGGAAGCTATGCTCAATGTTACCGCTGACATTTTTGCTCAGTGGCCTCACCAAGGTCATCTGAGGTCACCTGAGATTACTGGCACATTCCTGCGCATTATATCGCACTGCATTGGGCTATAAGGCTGAAATTACCGTCATTGTGCTTGTATCCCCAAGACGTGTCGATTGATACATTACATGCCCTCCCTAGGCTACTTCATGACCTTGACCTGAGGTCATAGTTTCGGTTGACCTTATCTTAAATCACACCGCCTATTGTCGGTAACACACTTCAAGGACTGTCGAATAGCGTTCGCTGTTTGTTTCTATCTGTTACAGGTCCTGAGACATGTGTCAATATCTGAGTCCCACCCGATCTGGTCGAATTTGGCCTATGATGACCCAGTTGCCTGAATATTGAGCTGGACGAAAAAAATGGCCGAAACACTTTCGATAGAGCCTGTCACCAGCTATCGAACGCCGTTCTCCGGTTGTCGCTAGCTAGCATAGTTCTAGAGATATTAGTGGGCAGATGTCTGCCCCCCCCTGGACATGCGAAGTTGGCGAGGACCTCTGGACGTGCGAGTGTTAATGCAACTTTTTCTCATTGTCCTGGATGGTTGCGACCCGAGCAATGATGATCATTATTGGGGCTTTAGGGTGCGTCAACCACATTGGGGTATATTGCATCCATAACAAGGTTGCCTAAGCACGCGTCAGACTATCACATACGAATCTAAACATGCGACATGCGACCGGGAAAAATAGCCACAAAATATTCCTCTCCAGACCAATTCGTGGTGTAACATGCTCCCCCTCCCACCCAAAAATGCTAATAATGAAGCCAAAATGATATCGTGATTATGAGTAAGATGTTTTCGCTCCATGCATAATGAACTTGCGGACACGTTTTGCTACGAGGATGCTTTTTCGCAATATCCATATTTGAAGGTGTGTTGCTCCGAATAATTATCTTCCACCATGTTATTCAAGTAGTGGGTTCTACCGACATAATTATTGGCTGACTCAGTATCTAGGCTGCACAGTTAAATTTCCTCACCACCGTTGAAGATGTCAGCTCTAGCAAACAATTTGCCTGAGGATCCATCGGAATCCAAGGCAGCCTCGTATGACGCCGGCGCACGTCCACCGATGAGAGACAGATTACGTTGTCGACCTGACGTCCACAAGGCATGCGCAGAGCCGAATGAGGCGCCGAGTGGCGATCCTGTAAGGAGGCCGTGCAGGCGTGGTGGGTGACACGGTTGGGCGGCGTTGCGGCAGAAGTCAGCGGGCGGCAGTGACGGGCCGCAGACGTCCCGGCCGCCGTCTGGAGGTCGAGGTCAGGGCAGCTCGAGCGGTGGTTACACCACGCCGACGGCCGACAGCCGGCGGCCATCGCCAGGCGTTAGCCCTGCTGGCGGCGCCGACGGCAGATCAGGTACGCACCACCGACACTGTACCAGTCCTGCTGGCGGCGCCGACGGCAGATCAGGTACGGACCACCGACACTGTGCCAGTCCTGCTGGCGGCGCCGACGGCAGATCAGGTACGGACCACCGACACTGTACCAGCCCTGCTGGCGGCGCCGACGGCAGATCAGGCACGGACCACCGACACTGTAACAGTCCTGCTGGCGGCGCCGACGGCAGATCAGGTACGGACCACCGACACTGTACCAGTCCTGCTGGCGGCGCCGACGGCAGATCAGGTACGGACCACCGACACTGTACCAGGCGACAGATCAGGTACGGACCACCGACACTGTAACAGTCCTGCTGGCGGCGCCGACGGCAGATCAGGTACGGACCACCGACACTGTACCAGGCGACAGATCAGGTACGGACCACCGACACTGTAACAGTCCTGCTGGCGGCGCCGACGGCAGATCAGGTACGGACCACCGACACTGTACCAGTCCTGCTGGCGGCGCCGACGGCAGATCAGGTACGGACCACCGACACTGTACCAGGCGACAGATCAGGTACGGACCACCGACACTGTGCCAGTCCTGCTGGCGGCGCCGGCGACAGATCAGGTACGGACCACCGACACTGTACCAGGCGACAGATCAGGTACGGACCACCGACACTGCAACAGTCCTGCTGGCGGCGCCGACGGCAGATCAGGTACGCACCACCGACACTGTACCAGGCGACAGATCAGGTACGGACCACCGACACTGCAACAGTCCTGCTGGCGGCGCCGACGGCAGATCAGGTACGCACCACCGACACTGTACCAGCCCTGCTGGCGGCGCCGGCGACAGATCAGGTACGGACCACCGACACTGTACCAGGCGACAGATCAGGTACGGACCACCGACACTGTAACAGTCCTGCTGGCGGCGCCGACGGCAGATCAGGCACGGACCACCGGCACTGTACCAGCCCTGCTGGCGGCGCCGACGGCAGATCAGGTACGGACCACCGGCACTGTACCAGCCCTGCTGGCGGCGCCGACGGCAGATTAGGCACGGACCACCGACACTGTACCAGGCGACAGATCAGGTACGGACAACCGACACTGTACCAGGCGACAGATCAGGTACGCACCACCGGCACTGTACCACCCCTGCTGCCAGCGCCGGCGACAGATTAGGTACGGACCACCGACACTGCACCAGTCATGTCCGAAGATGAACCTGGGGTTATTTTGCAACATATTTGACCACTGGGCTACATGACATCACCAACATATCACGCCGATTGGTCGCGGTGGACAAGGTGTCACCCCGCCGGTTGTAGGATTCGAACCCACGATCTTATGCTGAAGACATGTTGATCTTGAGGTGTCCCTGCCGACTGAGCTGCCGCGGCCAAGCTAAGAACACCAACTTTATGAATTGGACTGATTACAATTAGAGAAAGCATATCTAGAAACGTTTCGACACAGTCGCCTAGGGTTTCAGAAGGGTGCCCGCGGGACCAGTTGTGTCGCTTATATAGACTTCGAAGAGTGAAATGAACACCAGAAAATAGGCATTATATATTCTTGAATTTGATAATGCTTATTTTCTTCAATTATTTCATTATTTATTTTCTTGAATTCTTTCATTATACATTGCTGAATATATATTCTTGTATCTTCCCCACACCAAAAAAAAAAGTTTATAATATTGATTGAGCCAAATAAAATGCCGCTCGAGCATCACGCCTGACGTGCACAGCCGCTTACGCTGTTGGGCGTGCTCCCGCTCGGACAATTCAGGTGACCCTTTGCTCCAGCTCAGCTGCTGCCGACGAGTGGACGCGGGGCGCCCCGTACCGATCAGCCGGCACCGGGGGCGGGGTCAGTGCCGGCCAGGGCGGCGGCCACGTCTTCCTCTGGTCCCGCACCGGCACCGGAGCCGCAGACGTCGCTGGAGCCGCCGCACACCGAGGCGGCCAGCACTAGTCGCGGCCGCGCGCCCAGCGCCACCCGGCTGCCGCTCGTGTCGTCCGGGTCCGCTGTGACGAAAGGTGAGCGCCCGGCGGGGTTCGATCGCGCCGCCCGGCTGGCTGAGCGTGCGTCAACGAAACGAAGAAGCACGCTTCATCGGTTGATTTGCTGTCTTTTTGGGACCCTGTCTGCACTGTGGAGATAGAACTCGACAGAAGGGCATGCATTGATGTAGCCGTTCGTCTGTGCCCGGTCTGTATCAGCAACCGGCCGTTCGTCTGTCCATTTTAGCCAGCCGTTTGAATCATCTATGGCATTTAATCATTATGATTTGCATTTTATAATTGTCGTCAGCGTCTTTTGCCGACAATGCTTTTTGATGCGCCATGTATTCTGATCTGCGGCATCACTTCTGTGTACTTTTTGGAGCCCACTCCAATCGTGTTTTCACCCACTTCCAGTGATTCGATTTCGCTTTACAATGTTCCAATTGTTAACCACATCTGAGCTAATTAAATAATGTAATCTGCTTTAAAGAAGTAGATCTTAAAAAAAACCTTGAATTGCTTCTTACCCATGTTAAATATGTATAATCCATGATGTCTCATCAGGGTGGGAATTAAGGCACTTCTGAAGAGATTTGATCTCTTAAAGCATTTTTGCACTCTGGATTCATACTAGATAGAATGGGCGCCACATGTACTCCGGCACAAGCATGCAGAAGGAAGAAAATACCACTAAAAAACTAATACAAGATTTAATAAAACATCCACCAACCATGTTATTCTAGTTACGATTACCAAATAAACTAGCCACTTTTGGTACCATCAAGCACACAGACAATCACACCACACCCGAACACATACCACACCACAACCAGCGAAAATGCCGACAACGCGCCAAAACGCCAAACCTCGCGCCTGTACACTGAACAGTGGCCTCCTGTCGCTACGAATTCGGCCGATGCGTCTCCGGAAACCTGCTTTCCAGCCACCCTATAGTGGAAAAACTGACCGTTTTAAGAGACGACTTCCGGAGTCCCGGAGGCCGCCGATCGGAATTTGCTTCGTTGGCATTTTCTGTTCTGAAAACTGTCTTTCAACCAATCAATGCAAGGTATTTTTAAATGACGTTATAGCCATTTGTAACTTTGAACATATGTTTAACAGTGCCATATTGCAAACACAAGACCTTGACTGATTTCCGACTGTCGCGTGTGGGGTAGTGGTGTCCGGTCCATACCGCGCAGGCGATTGGCTGGGTATGTAGGTAGGTGTGCGTTCCGAGCTGAGGGTGAACCGTGAGCTATTTGTGTTTGTTTTTCATTTGGCTAGCCTTGTACTGAGACCAACAGTGAAAGGGAAGTGTGTTGCTCCTGTGAGTTATGAGAGACAAAGCTGAACTAATTGTCGGGACTCCCTGTCTTGCGGTGCTGCCCATTGTTCACTTCTTTGTTTCTATGCTTTGATGTGGCCAAAAATGATGTGTATTACTTATGCATATTACGTAGGTACTGACTAGGTACATATGATTTTCCCGTCGGTTACCGGCAAATAGATTCCATGTATAAACAATAATATGTCCATGAAAATGTACTCGGGAAGAACTCCGTTTGCACTCCGACTCCAAACCCGAAAAGTAAGTTTGCCACGCTGGTCCTCAAACTAATTGCAATAAACGATGCTCGTATTTGTTTATCGCCGCCAGTTTTGTGGAACACGTGGCAAACTGATCGTCGATAATTTTGTATGTAAGCTTAACGACATGAACTTGAACTCGCCGCGAAAGTCGCAAAAGGGCGACGCATTCGTGCTCAGCACAAATAACAGTGCGGCAGATAACGTGACACCATCAGATAGGCCCCGCACAGAGTAAGCTCACTTCCACCCAACAATCTGACAATCGCCAACCACTGCGCGCCTGCGGCAAACGTGCCTCGCGTGACCCACTTCTGCCGCCAGTCACAGCACCCAAGCAAATCATGCGCGTGCGGCGGCCGCCTGGTTCTGGGTCAGCCGACGCCGACCAGTCCGCGTCTCAGCGCAAAAACAACGGAATCGACTCATCGGCCGAGAACCTCACCGATCCGCGCTAGTCGGGGCGCGGCGCCTGCCAGCATCCCGACCCGGGCCGTGACCTGACGTCGACCGTGACCTGAACCGAGTGAAACAGAGCTTAAAGTGAGCTTTGCATCTGTGGAAGTGAGCAATATTTCAACCGTAGGACTGCTGTCGGGAATGTGACTGCGTTGTGTGTTTGGTATGGCATCGTGTAAACAGCACTAATAAATTGGATGAACTGTGCAGTGTTGTGAATGGTTCAGAAAAATCGTTATCAAAAGGGAAGTTTTTGTTTTCTTAAATAGTTCAAAACCATATTCCTGTGCAGATAAACAACGCTTACAGAACAAACGACGAAGCAACGCGTAATTGATGGAGATCGATAAACTGGGAAACCGACAATTATAGGCTTGTAAACTTCGTAAAATGGGAAATATACGGTCCATCATTTAACATGCCGTTGACTGGTACTTTGTGAATTAGTGAAGTATTGTGTGAAGAGGAGACCCAGCTATCTCTTGCTATTGTGTGCATGTGTGAAGCAGTAGTCAATTACTGTTGCCCTGTGTGGTACGTGCGAAACGCGAAAGGCTCATGGGACATTCGGTGCACATGGACTCCTGTGGCTGCTAGCAATGATCAACCAATGGTGTTGCCCACGATTCCGTCCACTGTCGGAAATCAGCAACACCACACGCCTGCGTGTAATTAACAGAGTACAATCGGCAACATACCATCTCAAGTCTGCTGGTCATGTTTCAGGTTAATGTCTCATTTGCCGTGTATATACTCATCTGCCGTGTGCCTGAGTGTGTTCTGAGGAATAATGGCATTGGCGGCGTCGCAACACATGGTATTTTGCGGAGACAGAGCGCCCGGTACCAGTACATACCAGCAGTACATCCGAGACATGATTGACCCGCCTTCGCCGTGTGGTGATTGGAGGCGACGGACAGTGTTCTGGTGAAAACGTGATTGGTGCCGGTTAGCTGGTTGTGCACTGTGCAGCCCAGTTGAAGCGGACAGTGATGGCGAAGTTGTCACTGTGAGTAGATCTACTTACGTCGGCGCGTCGCCGGTGTTCGCCCGACACAGCGATGCAGTACAGGGTGGAGTTATCGCTCGATAATTGCCCACTGCTACTCCGGCTGCGGTGAGGTCTGCTAACGCTGCGTCTGCTGTACTGAATGCAAAGATTTGCAAAGGTCGCGCTCGTGTTTATCAGTAGCCACTCCCGGTGCATGCTGTATCATTACTACTTATCTAAACCTACGCACGTCGTCGTCAAAATGCAGTGATGACACGGAATATTAACGATGCTTTTCAAATATATCCATGGTTTTTGATTGGTTTCATTTGTTTGCTTGAACACGAGACTATGCAATCATACCGCAGAAAGCCGATGTTGCCATAGAAGAACAATGCCCGATTGCCGAACTTAATAACGTCCTTAACTACTCGAATCAATCCGTCAGCCGACCAGAACACGAAACACATCTTTTTCTTCAAAATATATTCCTGATCACCATCCACCCTACATACAACACGCCACGCAAGTGCCAACTGCACCCCCCTCCCCTCCGCAAACCGGACACCCGACCTGACATCTACCAGACCTAGGCACCCGTGCGATATGCGCATCAAACACACTACTGCTGCATGCTGAAAACAAAATAATCCCTCCACATGATGCCCATCCGACAAGCTTTCAAGCGTTGTGTCCAACGCTACCACTGAGCAAAGAACCTTTCAGTCGACCTTTCTGTCTGGATCATCTAGATCGCAGCACCAGTCGCTTAGACTCCGAGACAGTTCCGCACGACATGTTCACGAAAGCCCAGAACCACAAACACACCACGCGTAACAATCAGTTAGGAGGACCTTGCACTGACAACTGGTGAAAATAGCAACTGATAACACAGGGTTTCGTCACAGCAAGCAGAAATGATAAGGATATCTGATTCTTAGAGGGAACGTATTTTTTCAGGCAGTACACACCGGTGCAACATCAAATGCAAAATTGGTGGAATATATACCCCCGGATCCCTCGTGGGGAGCCTGTGCCTCAGAGGTATGCTATGAAACCAAGGCGTTGCTAACATCCTCCCAGTAGAACGCAGGTACGTAAACGTCTCGGAAAGACAAACAGCGTCTGGAATGTCGGTCATTCCTGGAAGAATGGACCAACATTTCGAGATATCAGCCTGTCTCGAAGTGCAACCAACATTTGGGGATATTAGTCTTTGTCTCGAGGTCGGACCATCGATCCGAGATATCTGCCTGCCTTGAGGTTGGGATAACATTTTGGGATATCAGTTTCCCTCGAAGTAGGACAAATCTTTAGCCGTCCAAAGGCAAAATGACGCAAGTGCAATTTTTGCGATGTTTTTTTTTCTATATCATTCGAATCGTGACTTCATCTAGAATGTGGTTTTTGAAAGAAACATCTAAGGCAACCCTATGCTTATTCAATTTGTCAGAAGGACGCATCAATAGAAATTGACTTCACTAGCTCAGACAAAAGGACGTGTGCGTGCAAAAAGACGTATATATTATTGTTTCCGTCATTTTACAATGATATACAATTGCAACGTGAAGAATACATACTCAGGAATTCTACATAGTCCCTGGAATATTATCTTGCACAGGCAAAAAGACGTTTCAATCATGATACGTTTGCTTGCCTCTTCTCACGCCCCTCCTCTCGAGTTACCCTTCTATGTTGGCGATGGCGACAAGACGTATTTCACGAGATGCATCCATTTGGCAGACTACTGCGATACGACAGTGGACAAAATGATATATCTTCCGAGATATTGGGGGAGGGGGAGACTAACATTGTGTGAGCCACAGATATAAATCGACACCCACAGCTGGGAACATTCGTTCCAATATTGGATTAAATTGGATTCAATTAGATTCAAATGCGAGAAACTAAAACTTCTAACTGGTGTTCGTCGTGCGATACTTCAAACCCAGCACGTTAATAAAACCCGAGTCATGATACACTACATCTGTTCACGCTGAAAACTGTGCATACGTTTTCTCCAGCAAAATGATCACATTACACCGAGATGTCTTTATACCTGAGTTTTCTCTGATAAGTTCTTTTAATACAACGAAGAATGGCTCTTAAGTGCTCCTGGGTTTTAGACATTGCGTGAGACGAAATGTACAACCCTCAATATACCAGGAGGTGCTGAGTTTATATCAAAAGTAACGTTAGGTATTATGCTATATTACTCAACGTTTCGGTCACGGGCCATCGTCAGGAGTGATATAAAAATGGCTGGGTTAACAATTGAAAAAAGCGGGGAAAAGGCGTGAAAGAATGCACGTGAATCACAGAAAAGCATCCTCAGTGGTTCACACTTCAAGAAACTCCAAACCAGAAATCACCTAGTTCAAGATAGAATCCTGAGGAAGCCCGAGCCGATGGTCCATATACATATCGACACATACATGCACGCACATATATAGACATATATCCAATATAACGCGTAATACATGAAGTATAATTTACGTTTATGAAATTTTATGTGATATACCAAGACGTCGTTTGCGTGTTTGGTTGCGCCGTAGATTACGCATGTGTATATATTTGAGGACCTTCAGATCAGCGTTGTCCTTGGCTGTTGCTAGGATTTCTACTTTGCAGTTTGTTAGTGTCGCTGTGTTCCATGTTAGAATGTTTGTCGATCATGTGTTCGCCTAAAGGTGTGTATTCTTTCCGAAGTCTGGCATCTCCCAAGTGCTCATTGTACCTATCCCTGATGCTACGCTTGGTTTCTCCGACATAAAATATTCCAAGACAGCGGTTGCGCGTTATTTTATAAACTACATTTTTCCGCGTGCATCTACCTTTGAGCCCGTTACTACAGGTGTGGCATGTTCGTCTACCAGTCGGGCATGGCGACAATTCCAGGGCTGAGCGGACCAGGTAAGATTTCAGCGTAGGTCCGCTAGTCCAGGCTACCCAATGTTAGGGTAGCCTGGACTAGCGTTTTTTTTCTTCTGTGATTCACGTGTATTATTGCACGTTTTTTCCCGCTTTTTTATTGTTAACCCTGCCATTTTTTATATCACTCCTGACGGTGGCCCCTGGCCGAAACGTTGAGTAATATGGAATAATCCCTAACGTTACTTTTGATGTAAACTCTGCACCTCCTGATATATTGAGGGTCGTACATTTCGTCTCACGCAGTTTTTTTTGCCCGAGGATTTCCATTAGCTTTGACTGCAACAGGCAAAATCGGAATGTATTTGTTACATTAATAAAAAGAATTGGCTATTGTGTAAGAAAATATCCACAATCTCTGGTCGACACCGGTTCGAATGGTATACGATAGTTCCTTGCTGTCTAGCCAGTATCTGAGGAAATTACGCGAACACAAAAAAACACCTCTACTGAATATGCTCTAAAATCCGAGATCGTCATTTTGCCTCTGGACGGTAAGTAATTGAGAGACATTGGCCTGCCTCGAGTTCCGCAGAAAATTTCGGGGTGCTTTCCTTGAGACCGGACCAACATTCCGGCACATTGGTCCCGACTCAGAGCCGGACCACATGCCGAAAAAATCAGCCCTCAGAACGAACGAACCATCTGCGCCGCCATGTGTCATCATCTGACACATACTTGTAACACTCTCAGCGCCGACCGCTCGCACACTGGCAGCCACCCCTAGACCATGCTCAGCGCCCCTGCCGGTATCACCCGTCTCTATGTTCGTTGTTCCGAAGCACTCTCCGCCACTATCCTGATTTGTCGTCTTGTAACCCGATCCCCGATTCCGCAGCTCGTTCCGCTACCACCCTGGTCCTCACTGGACGTATTGCAGGCCGGCAGCAGACTACTTCCGAGCCGTCTCGTAGTTGGCCACAAACCACTGCACCGTCTCCTGGATGGCCTGGCTGAGCGGTGTGAACTGGAAGTCGGGCATCAACCTGCCAACCCACCACACCGTACTTATGCCGGTGCACTGCGTGCGAACGATGGCGTCGGCAGCGCACACTGAGGGCACAGCGAGCGCGTACTGTGCGGATACACTGGCGTGTCGCCGTGTGGTCTTCGCTGTGTCGACACCACTCCACGGCATTGGCAACGAAAAACAACAAGATGCACCAGTCCCCCTGAAACACCCACTAAATACCCACCAAAAATGAAAGAATTCCAGGGCCTTGTGGACGTATTGCCATGCTTCTTATACAATTGCACGCAGGCACATTTTCCAGAATAACCGAAGCCTCAATCACCGTTGCTGCTCTAGAGTTTTAACCAATTTGGCACGCCATCCAGCCTTTTCACTACGTCTGCCGTCATTCCACTCGTGTACACGGCAGGATTGTACCGGAGCAGGGACACACCGCTGGTGAATACGACCTGAGAAGGAAGTGGGCAAGTACGGTGCCAGCGGACCCAACATGGCTGTCGGCGGTTGCAAAAAAAAGGTTTTGTTCCACATTGTATTGGCTCCAAATAACAATACAATGAAAACGCACCTTCCACTACCGGATGACGAGCCATGCACTAATACTCAAGGTTAGCTATTTCATTATCCAATAAGTGATATTTGTGCCGGAGAGGGAGTCGCATGCCATGAGAGTTTAAATCCTACAGCGACCTCTGGCTGACATTGACATCAGCTTCTGGTAGTCTTGCCTAGCCATATTGGGTCCTTGACACAAAAACTTGTTAATTAGACAATTAGTCGTTTGGGCTTTAGGGCGCTTCGAACGGTTTTGATCATTCGCGGCCGACACAACCTAGCAACGTCACTTAGGACGATGCACATTTGTGATGTCAGGTGATCATGTCAGCTGCAGGAACGCCTCAAGATGATGCAGGAACAAAACAAAGAACAAGATGACATCAAGATGATGGGAATGACATGGACGAAAAGGATGAATGTCAGCGCCATATGTCATGAAACAGATGAATGCGAGAATGTCAGTTTGCCAGCATGCACAATGGAAGCTGAAGTCTCGATCATTCTGAATAGCACCCGATGGATATGTTTCCCTGTACAGGTGGTACAGGTGGTGTCACTGCCTGGTACGGGTAAATGAATAAACCGTACCTTCGTATGCACCTTATTTTTCCATTCATATACCTAAGATAGGCCCGACAGTAGCTACGACCATAGCACCGAAGGCTGGAAGCAACTCGTCGAAATGAACCTGCCTCTCGCATCCCAATCCATCCGAAATTTCGACATGATTATATGTGTCCTGTCATCACAAAATCACGGCTGTCAAGCCTCCTGACGGTCAGCATCGACCGACCAGGGAACTGGATCGCAAGGACCCGACCGGCTACGCACGTGCACACACACACTCACGCACACCACCGCCAGAGGGCGCGCCACAACACCACACGGCCAGCGGCCCTGTTTGGCCGTGCGACTCACCGGCGCAGTTTCGCGTTGCTGGCCGTCTTCTTGTACTGGCCGTCGGCGCGGTTGTCGTCGTGGATCACCTCGCCCTTGAAGTCGATGGCGTCCAGGATCAGCTGCGACGCCTGCTTGATGGACACCTCGGCAGACTCGTCCACTGCAGCGATCGATATCACAGTCACAGTCAGCACACAGAGATCACGGAGATTACAGTCACAGTCAGCACACAGAGATCACGGAGATTACAGTCACAGTCAGCACACAGAGATCACGGAGATTACAGTCACAGTCAGCACACAGAGATCACAGAGATCACAGTCACAGTCAGCACACAGAGATCACGGAGATCACAGTCACAGTCAGCACACAGAGATCACGGAGATCACAGTCACAGTC
The DNA here is from genome assembly GCA_034440575.1 of Imbricaverruca yamaguchii. NCBI lineage: Eukaryota > Metazoa > Arthropoda > Thecostraca > Neoverrucidae > Imbricaverruca > Imbricaverruca yamaguchii. The sequence continues at coordinate 111,098 of JAOTOL010001053.1, read as the reverse complement.
AGCACACAGAGATCACGGAGATCACAGTCACAGTCAGCACACAGAGATCACGGAGATTACAGTCACAGTCAGCACACAGAGATCACGGAGATTACAGTCACAGTCAGCACACAGAGATCACGGAGATCACAGTCACAGTCAGCACACAGAGATCACGGAGATTACAGTCGCCAGCTAACGGACCTCGGCGTGGTCCGCACAACATGCGACTAGCCGCCGACCCGGCCAGCAGAGTGGAGGAGACCAAGAAGCATGCCATTCCACATGACATGTCAGGGATAACACCCACATTTTCGGCAACCAGAGTTGACACCAAAAAGCAAGATATTTCACATGACATGGCAGGAATAATATCCATATTTTCGGCACCTAGAGCCGACATCACCCGATACTAGCCCAGGTAGCAGGATTATGAAACGTGAGTCTGTATGGCATTCAATTACAAACATATGCCTCGATGGGCATGACACCACCTGACACGAGCCTGGATGACAAAACACAACACCAGACTTCGCCTGTATAAGAGAACGCACCAGACCCAATAAGCCTAAATAACAACAAATGCGGACCGGATGACAGTGACTGACATCCAACCACAATTACGATAAGTGTACACTTTCCATTTTCAAAAGGCACCAGGTTATATGGAGACATGCCACATTACTGATTAGCTGATGACATAGCTGATTAGCTGATAATATACCTTCGACTGATCTTTGTGGTGTTAGTGGCAGGGCTTGACGACGAGCTGTGTCCATGGTGCCACACACAGCCAGCCATCGGCATATACTTTATAAGTGGACAAAAAAAGAAGCACGGACGAAGGTAGAAGTCAATAAGTGGACTCAAGCCGAAAGGGATCTTCAAGACAATGTTCTAGGAACGCCTTTCGAAATTCTTGCATGGGTTAATAAAAACGTCAGTGCTCTATCCTCTAGTACCTACAACGGCTACCCAGCGATATTCGGATACGATGATGGCCTCAAGTTCCTGGTAAACCAGAAACATCACTACAACAGCTCACACAGAGTGATGAGCTCAGCCTCCTAGTAACACCGGGATATCAACACCACAGCTTACCAGACAGGAAGGATGATGACATCAGCATCCCGGCAACCCCAGGAGCCCAACTCACCAGACAAGATGATGGGCTCCACCTCCTGATACTCCCGCAGAGTCCACACCATGAGGCGGGCCAGGTCCAGCGAGTAGATGAACTGCCGCAGCGGCCGACCCGTACCCCAGATCACGAACGGCTCGCCAGACTGCTTTGCCAGGTATGCCTGTCACACACAGTCACGATATTTGGTGCACAGTAAGCGTTTCCAAACACTGCACGAGATACCATCGGACACCGTCCAGAGCACGGGCCGGCTTATTATTTTGCGACTGTAAACTTATCTTATCTATACTCTAGCCGACGCACGTGTCTGAGCAGAAGAAACAACTTCACACAACGTCCACAGGAACTCACCTAAACCAAGCATTTCCATTGAGCACGTGTGGCCACCTGGTCTGGGTGTGCTAGATATCGCACAATGCACTCTCAGCACTTGGGCACCATGTAGCTAATTAACGCAGTCGGGTCGCACAACCCAATAACCTCTCGCCACCGAGCACGACCGCCCACCTTATGCATCAGTCCGGGCAGCACGTGGCCGTCCTCGAGGTTGAAGTTGTCGTGCGGCCCGAACACGTTGGTGGGGATGACGGACGTGTAGCAGCGGCCGTGCTGCTGGGCGTAGGCGTGGTTCTGCACGTCCACCAGCCGCTTGGCGTAGCTGTAGCCAAAGTTGGACGGGTGTGGTGGGCCGTTGTGCACCTGACACGATCCGAGGAAAAGGCGGCAGGGTGAAGACGTGAGCGAGAGGAAGGCGGCAGAGTAAGGCCGTCGTGCTCAGGGGACCCGAAGCCAACACTTCATCGAGATAATCCGAGAGCAGGTCTAACAAGTCCATCACATTCTTTGTCCTAAAATCCAGATAAACAGATGTGGTATTCAGCAGCACGGCGGCAAACTCCTCCCTTCGAGCATACCTGAACAATATCTTGTCCAGATATAACGTTGGACAGGCGAAAGCCAATCACACATCGCAACCGACACACACAACAATTCTGAGGATGCAAGCCAACTGAATTCATGGACACATCAATGTCACATCATCTGCCACACCAAATGGCTTATGAGATCAAGGTTTCCCACAACCTGCCTCTGTTGGACGAGTGGTCTAGGGGTAAGTTGCTCGTCTCGCAATCGAAATATTGTGGGTTCGAGTCTCACCTGTTGCTACTCTTGCCCTGCGACCAATCAGCGTGAGATTGCCGACGCTGCACGAATCAACGGTCGACGTGTCGCAAAACCGATAATCACCACCACAACCTTCAGTCTCTCGGACCCATCACTATTTCTCCCCTTAAGATAACGTCTTCCCCTGAATGTTAGGCAGGCGTGTGTCATATTCCGCGATCCACGCCTGCAGTTTTGTACCTTTATCCGTGGCAGTGAAATACAATGCAACCAAAAAGCCACCATCAAACAGCGAACAGTTCACACATGTCATGGCTGCCAGCCAAGAGGCTACTCGCCACTTTAGTCGAAGTCGTCTACTCGGTTCCCAGTCACCGAACCGACCTTAGCGAACACTGCACAACCGGTGCCTACCATGGTCTCATCAATGGGATAAGCTGTTTTGTCTGGGAAGATGCAGGTGGAGAGACAGGAGACCACCTTCTTGACGTCGAACTGGTGTGCAGTCTCCAGAACATTGTCGTTGATCAGAATGTTCTTGCGCTGAAGACAATGCAGAACATAGGATGTGAAAGATCACCTCTACAGTCCAGACCGTTTTGCATCATTATCATAATTTGCACAAAGATACCATATAATTACTTTTTAAGCTTAGGTGGTTGTCATAGTCTCACGGAATCAAGGCCCCAAAACCCCAATAACAACAACAAAAACAACGGAATCAAGATATCAAAAAGATGAGCCACGTTTAACCGTGTTCAACCCAAGGCAATGGATGTAACGTCGTTTTTACTGTGGTGGAATGCATTTAAATGGCACAGGTTTAAAGTGTATACTGTTTATGCAAAAAATGTATCTGTGTGTTTAAAAACGTATTTGTGGTGCTGCTCTTGATATGCTCTGCACATAAATATGCAATGGAAATTGCATCACCATCATATGAATAATGTTACTGCATGCACTACTGTAAATTGAATATTTAGGTGAATTGTTGACCTTCCATCACTCTGGCAAAAACCGATCGACAGAATGAACCAATTGTACTGCCATTTTCTGGTCGACTGCTGTTGAAACGTTTGGCTACAGGACAGCAGATGTTCGAGTGCCACCTCCACACCGGCCACTCACCAGAAAATCACAGTTGAAGCGCAGATTCCGGAACAGGCCGCCCACCATGGCTGCTAAATGGATGACGTGAGTCGGGTGGTGTCGCTCAAAAATGGCGCGTGTCGCCGCCGGGTCCCTGCAACACGTCCGCGCTCCGATAGTTGGCTCTCTAAATGAACAGCGAGCACAACAAACATTGCATGCAAGGGTAATGCCTGAGAGGCTGTAAGGCATCTCATCCCACAAACTAGCAATGTGAAATGCACATTTAAGCACAAAAATGCAGCATCACCATGGTTTGGATGCTGAAAACACAAATACCTATGACTGTAAGTCATGGATTCATGCCAATACAGACAGTCTTTAGTGCATCATTGCTCTTGAAAGTCCGACTCTCACAACACATCATACTCGGACAGATAAGCATGTGACAGCAGTGTTGTCTCAGGGGATGTTCATCCAAGCTTCCCACCAAGACAGTTAGTTATTTGGGTTTTGGGGCGCCTCGACCATCCCACCAAGACAAGGGGAGTGAAAAGACGCATTTGGCTGGGTGCCATCTCGTCACTTTTGACTACAGACAGGGTCCGAAATACGGGGTAGTTCTGGATATATGCTCCGGAAATACCAGGCAGTTCTGGGTATATGCTCTGGCAAGCAAAAGTAGCAGCAGTCCATTATTGCACCCTCACACCCCACCGGTCAATTGGCTCGAATGACAGGGATGACATGACCTATTGGCTTGAAAACGGTATGGCAAGACCGGTCAAGGTCGCTCAGTCGACCTTGCTGCAATGTGCAAAAAGGGCTCATGTGCTCATGCATCCTATCCAGAAATGTTATCAAGACAGCCAGGAATTTCCAATGCTGACTACAATGAGGCACCAGACAGGACATCTTGTGGCATGATGCTCTCCATTGTAATAACACCAGCCAAAAAGGACTCCTTCACAAATTCATAGGTTCATCCTAGGGAGCCTTTGGATATAGGTGTTTGAAAGCCAATTTGTGATTGCAACAGAGATGGTCACTGATGCATTATTCAACATTATGACTTTCCTGGTGTTCAGATTGACCTGCTTATGCCAATAACGGTGAAGATAAAATCAAGGCTAATGCATATTATTTGGCTGTAAAGAAAAAGCATAAGAGTCCATCAACTGCATTAGCAATATACATATTGTAGTGGTTGAGTTAACCACCAGTAGATGTGGCGTGGTCGCCCCCTAACCTGAGCTATGTAAGCCCAATACAGTTCTCGTTCTGACTTCCTGGTGTGTGCATCGTGCCCTACGGCGGACTCGGATGGAACCGAACCATGGCGCAGCTGAAGCAGGATATGCGACCTGAACAACAACTTTTGCTTGTGGTTGTCCCCAGAGACATTGGATGGCTTTCGAAAGCTACGCAACCAGAGAAGCTTGACTTCGCGACAGACCGCGGGCAGAGATTCAAGACATGGCGTATGAGATGGGACGACTTCGCCCTGTTATCTGGACTGCATGCGCAGCCGACGGCGGTACAGATGGCCGTGCTGCGGTCATGTTTATCTGACGATGCGTTGAAAGTCGCCACAAATCTGGATATCGCCGACAGTGATCGAAATGATAAATCAGTGATATTGGATCAATTACAAGCATATGCGTGCGGGCAGATCAACGAAGTGTTGCAACGGCGGACATTCAATCTTCGCGAGTAACATGAAGGTGAGTCATTTGATGACTTTTTGACAGACTTAAGATGAATAAGCAGCCAGTGTGGTTTTTGTCCTACGTGCCGGGAATCTTTGATACGTGATCGAGTCGTAATCGGTCTGCGTGACATAGACACGATCAAAAGGCTGTGCTCTATCCAGAAACTCTCATTGGCCCAAGCTATACTCATATGTAGATCAGAGGAGGCCGCATCACGTGACCCGGGCGAGATCACGGGCGCAGTCGTGACAGCGTGCCGCGGCGATAGCCGCCGCTCGGGTGCCGCGCGGCAAGCCAGGTCTGGCGGCCACGTCTGGGGCGTGGGAGAGCGGCCGATTCAGCACCGCCGGCAAAACAGCCGAGCCGAGTGGCTCGGAGAAGAGCGGGACTCGGGAGTGGCGTACCTCGAAGACTGCCCACGATGCGGGCGCGACCACTGGCGGTCAGAGCGATGTCCTGCTCTAGACAGACTGTCTGCAGTGCGGTGAGTCATGACACTTCGCCGCAAAATGCAGATCTCGTGCGTCACGAAGACCTGCCGCGTCTACTGTAACTCTGGCCTCTGTATCGGTCATGCCTGCCCACATGATGATGGTGGAGATCATTTCCGAGTCAGGAATGCAACGCAGCCGCATTAACGCGCTCCCTGACACAGGAGCAGATGCAACTGTCGCCGGGCTGGATTTTGCGGCCCGTATTTGACATGACAACCAGAACTTGAGGCCCCCAACTGCGCACCCGACGGCCGTCGATGGGCGAACGGCGCATTATCTGGGTAGCCTACCTGTACGGATCCGTCTGGGCCCCGTTACCGTGACTGATGTGCATATTATCAGAAGAATCAAGGGTTTGATCCTTTCTTGGCGCACGACGCGAGGCCTGCATGATATACCCGAGACTTACCCGAGACAAATAAAAGCGCATTCTACGGCCGTGAGCTCAATGGAGGCCAAGCAGGCAGAGTTGCCCACCTCCGAGAGGCCATGCCTGTTTCCACGGTCGCCGTCACCAGAGACCCGTCGCTCCCAGTATAATGCAGTGAGTCAACATTTTGCAGATATCACGGTACTGCTGACATCACGAGAAACTGACTGTTGTTTCTGCGCCACTCAATGAGTGCCCTGGCATGCTCGATGCTCGGGCCATGCTAGGAGAAACTTTCAAGATTAGACTGAAGGAGAGCGTAATTCCGTTTGCTACCAGAGCACCACGTCGTATCCCGTATGCCTACCGAGAACCGCTTCGAAGTGAACTGGACAAGCTGCAGCAGGAGAAAAAAATCATCGAACCAGTCGTTGAGCCGACTGAGTGGTGTGCACCGATTGTAGTAGCCCCGAAGAAATGTGGTGGAATTCGTATCGGCTGCGATCTGACGAAGCTGAATGCATCGGTTCTCCGGGAAAGGTATAAGTCCAGTACCCCAGCGGAATGTGTCGCATCAACCGCCGCATCAGAGGCTAGGTGGTTCAGTGTCTTTGACGCTGCAAACGGATATCATCAGTGCCCTCTGGAGGTGTCTAGCCGTCACTTGACAACATTCATGACGTCCTTCGGTCGATATCGCTTCTGGCGAGCACCGGACGGCATATCGCCAATATCCGAGCACTACAATCGCAGGATGGATGAATGATTCAGTGGGATCGACGGCATCCAGCGACTGGTGGATGACGTCATCGTCTATAGTAAGACGAAAGAGGACCACGTGCATAGGGTCAAGCGATTCTTAGGCCGCTGCAGGGGCCGCCAAGTAACTCTGAATCCCGCCAAGGCTCAGCACATGCTGAAGTCAGTGAAGTTCGCCGGCTTCATTGTCTCTGAGGATGGCTACGTGCCGGATCCTGATCTGACCAGCGCGATAGCGTCATTCCTGGCGCCACAGTCCCTTACGGATCTACGCTGTTTCTTCGGCCTAGTAAATCAAGGCGCCCCTTTCTCCGATGAGACGGCGGAGGTGCCAGAGCCTCTCCGCCACCTGTTGAGTAGCAGGAGAACGTTTAGTTTGGACGAGTGTCATGACGTTGCGTTCCAAAAGGCGCTGCTTTGTCGTCGGTGCGCACGCTGGCATACTACGACCTGAAGCGTCCAACGATGTTGTCGACAGACGCCAGTCGCCTCAAGGGGCTGGGCTTTCTGCTGCAGCAGAAACAGCCAGATGGAACATGGCGTGTAGTACAAGCGGGCTCGCGATTCCTCTCGGATGCAGAGACTCGATACGCCACTATCGAGTTAGAGCTACTGGCGGTAGCGTGGGCGTGCCGCAAATGCTGCCTTTTCCTCGGTGGGTTGCAGCATCTTGGTCTACTGGTGGATCACCGTCCGCTCATTCCGATCCTCAATTCTAAAAAGCTAGACGAGATAGAAAATCCCCGTCTGCAGCGCTTATGCGAGAAGCTGATGGAGTGGCACCTGACAGCAAGCTGGCGGCGAGGGAAGGATCACCAAGGTCCAGACGCGCCATCCAGGGCACCAACACAAGATCCTTCAAAGGAAGACGAGCTTGCCGAAGATGGCGAAGCTGTGTCTGTATCCACTATCATCAGCAACGAGATCAAAATGTCAAACACCGACATACGACTGGACGAGGTTCGTCTGACGGCTGACAGAGATGAGGAGGCACGCCTGCTGTTACAGACTGTGCTCGACGGCTTCCCGTCACAAAAATCCGACCTGCCGGAAATTCTGCGCCCGTACTGGGCGGTGCACGATCGTCTCACAGTCGACGACAGCTTGGTGGTATGCGGCTGCCACCTCGTCATCCCCAGACCTCTCAGGTCCTCGGTTCTGCGTGAACTACACGCCGGTCACCAGGGCAAAGATAAGACCAAGGGCCGGGCTTGTCAGATCGTATATTGGCCAGGAATAGATCTGGTCATCGAACATATCACCAGGACCTGCCGGCCGTGTCAAAGAGATCTGCCGTCCCTCCAAAGGGAAACGTACCGCCGTCAGGAGTCGGCCAATCGTCCCTTCCATCACTTATGTGCTGACTTAAGCCAGTACGCTGGACAATACTTCCTCGTCGCAGTGGACCCATACTCTGGCTGGCAGATGGTACGGACGCTTGGCACCAATGCCACTGCGGCCAGACTTGTGATAGAGTTACGGGGCATCGCCGGGGTACCGGAGATCCTCTGGTCGGACGGTGGCCCACAATTCACCGCCCGATTATTCCAGGAGTTCCTGACACGATGGGCTGTCCAGCATCGCGTCTCGTCGCCTCACTACCCACAGTCAAACGGCCAAGCGGAGGCTGCCGTAAAGCACACGTCTACGTTAATCAGACGATGCTGGGACGTACGCTCATCGGCCCTGAATCCGGACGCGTGGGTACGCGGTGTGCTGCAGCATCGGAATTCCCCGGGACCGGATGGCCGTTCTCCAGCACAAATCTTGTTCGGACACCCCGTGCAGGACATGCTGCCGGCACACAGACGATGCTTCACAGCATGCTGCCAGCCCACCGCCGATGATGCTGAAGCTGCTGCCGCTACTCACCGCAACCAAGTGGAGGCCCACTACAACCAGCGCGCGCGTGATCTACTGGGACTTCAGATCGGCAGCCAGGTGGCCCCGCAAAATCCTTCGATTGGCAAATGGGATCGATGTGGTGTTGTAACAGAGGTTGCGGGACACCGTCGATACTTCGTCCGTCTGCCAGGTGGACGAGTATTAACACAGAACAGACGTCATCTGCGTCAGCGATACGCCCACGCCACGCCGGACGAGGTTCAGTAGGTGTCGTCGCCGGCTCAGGCACCAGATCCGCCTCCGTCCCAGCCTGCGCATCCGGCGCCACCGCCGACCGCCGCCGTGGGTGCGCCGCGGCGATCCGATCGTCGCGCGCACCCACGGCGTGCGCCGGTTTGCACCGGCGTCCAGAACCCCTCATAGAAGTGATGCGTTGCGTGCAGTGGACTGGTGAGGGGGTGAGGCCATAAGGTGTGCGTGTAACAGATGGCATCTTGGCATTGGCTCAAATCTGTTGTTTAATTATTTTGGGGCAGAAGCAATAATACTTTTGTTTAATCACATCAAACATAAATGCATTGCATATTGTGTGTAATGTCCAGTGAGGGGGTGTAGTGGTTGAGTTAACTACCAGTAGATGTTGCTGTGGTCATCCCATCACCTGAGCTATGTAAGCCCAATACAGTTCTTGTTCTGACTTCCTGGTGTGTGCATCGTGCCCTACAGCAGACTCGGATGGAACCAAACCACATATCAGATGGGTAATGCAGCCAGCCAGACAACTACAACAGATATTGAGCAGCAAAGCCACATGTGAGGACCAGTTCACATAGTGCATGAATAAAAATACATGAGTTCTGCACGAGATTGGACAGAGGGGAAATTAAATTGCAGAGTACATATACAGAGCAATCAGAAATATCCGCTAGCAGTCACCAAAGTTCTTTCTACAAAAGATCCAAGCTGCATTAGATAGCACACCAAAAATTGTAGGCAAATGGAACACAGACCCTAGCAGCCACTGACGTGAGATCTCCATCCTTGGAGCTCAGGAACACCCAGGTTTCATCAGGCCTCTTCAGTTCTCTCTCCACCACAGTCTGTATGGCCTTGCCCACCAAACCTGTGCCTCCCGTGACCAGGACCACAGTCTGTGACTCTCCAGACATGACTGACTTGCTGCACACCCTGTTGAAGAAACACATACATGACCACATTACAGCAGCAGAGCATTTAGAAAGTGCATGGATTATATAGTGTGAAGTCTAAAATGTCTGACAAATATGTGAAGATCAAATAATACTGGGAGGTTAGGCTGGGTTTTGTGATGCTATATCACAATTTAAGATTTTGAGCAAGGAATTAGAGGCTATATGATTTGATTGCTTATTTGGGTTTAAGGGCATACCGACTACTGGGTCATTTAACTCCCATGAGTCAATATAATAGTTTGAAGCGATTAGAGGTTATAAATACTTTTGTCATTCAGGGGGAGACACCTTTATAAATTATAAATACTTTTATAAGTACTTTTTGTCATGATGTGGGAGACATCCAAAGGTGTTCAGAAAACAAAACATGTTCGGATACACACCCTCTTTGCCGACCTAGGTATGTAGGCATTTACCTAATGCCGTACATTCTGAATCCTGACCAAAACATGAGCATACTGAAGCCCCTCAAGTGTCTCTTATCAGAGGAATTTGCTACAGATACGCACCTTTGGCTTTAAAAAAAAAAATGTTGAGCTGAGCAATAATGATGCTCATTCCAGCTTTTCTCGAGGCAGTGCAAAACTTACCTGCAAGGTTCGAAGTATAATTAGTTGCGTAGTTACTCCCTCAGAGAGCGGGGAGACGGAGTATATCACAAGCGTAGCTTCTTTCTATTTCTAGATAGCTCGCGCCAAGATACCTTGCGTGCGCCACGTACAGCTACATTTTCCAAGGTAGTCAAAATAAAAACGTCAAAACGACTCAGGGTCTGAACTTCCAATAGAAGTATTGTCCTAAACTTCACAATATCCAGCGGTAGAAAGGAGAACGTCACACAGAACATAATATTCTGTATCCGCGGCAGAGACACCCTTAGATCAAAGACCACAAATTGTTTTCAAAAATGAAGAAAAAGCTCCCTGCCCGCTGGGAGTGATGGCGAAGCCAAAGCCCTTGACGCGATATGGTAGAGCCAAGGCCGTATACATGGTAAGGCTCTATGACAGTACGTCCAAGGCCCTTAACATAGGCAGCACCAAGATACCGTTACTTATGGGTACCACCAGCTGAAAAAAAAATGTCTGGGTGCACTGAAGCCTTCTCGAACTGGCGCCTTTTGCCTGATGGAAGGGCACTAATTTTCACTGGGTCGCATGCCCCCAGTGCCCCCATTATGTTCCTGCCCCTCACGCCTATGAATGCTCGATAAAGCTGGGGAAGGAGACGATCGTCCCCCTTGATGACTTCGCTTGGCTACGTGCCTGGCCCCCTGACCTGGAAGCATGCAGGCGCCTCCCAAAGTTGTATCTCCACATTCCTACACGCAACCTCAGATCCGAGTAGAATTCCGCTACTCCCTTCATACGTTGCTCGCCTATGCCATTTTCCTTCATAGGTGATGTAGGACTGTGCAAGATTATTTTGATAATAAATGCACAATGTTTATAAGCAAACAATCCTAAATAGACCCCATTTCTGTATCGCAAATAGGTGTGTCTTTAAAAAAAGTGAGGGCTTTTATACCAAAAACATTCTTTTTGTCGATTAGCCTTCCCAAAGTGTGATGTCCTCCATTACGATAACCTTATGAAGGAAAACCTTCATTCCGCTGTGACGTCTGCTGCCAGTAAGCTTTTGTAAGGCCGGGCAATACGTCGATTGTTGTTTCCGTTGCTGCAGGGCGATCGTAATTAATTGATTGCTGCTGTTTGCTGATGTCTGGGGGTTTGACTATCCGAGATCGCCATTTATTTTTGTCTCCAGGTGCCTATATAGTGCGGTGAAATAGACCAGGCAGGTAGATATTTCAAAGTTATTTAGGTTATCATCTTGGTTGATTTCAAATACACGTTAAATATTTATCAGACATTTGCAAGAACGTCACAATTGGCATAAGCAGCAACCTGAATAGCCTCTTCAACCAGGCATTTAAACTCTTGCAGGTAGGTAGGTAGGTAGGTACCTACCTACCTATCTGCCTAGTTTGATCTGGCACATCTGTGTTTTGGGGTTCTCTCACCTGGTTGGCTCCTCAAATTATTATATTTCACGTCACCCAGAAATTAGCTGTTTGGTGGATCAAAAGGAATGTATCTGGGGACATGCTGGTCCTACAGATTGGAGTTAGATAAAAATACAGACATCAGATAAACAGAGCAAGTAACATACACTGTGAAGTGTACCCTAAGCAAAATTGATATACATAAGGTCTGTTCCTGACCCTGCTCCAAGCTGCTCCGAGCAACTTGGAGTAGCTTCTCTGTGTTCCTGTGCATTTTCGGAGCAGAATGGAGTAGCTCCAATCTACTCCAACTTACTCCAACTTACTCTGGCTGAGAGCAGGGGCAGCTTGGAGTAGCACAAATGTGGCTCTGATGATACATTTGTGAAGCTCTTTGGGCAATCTCCTCCAACAAGTTTTTGAACATTTGAGTAATATATTTAACCATGATAAAAGCACAAACAGCTGAATTTTTACTCCAGGTTACTCCAGATGTTCCAGCACTCACGTTTACTGAGCCTGCTCCAAACTGATCCAAGTTTCTCCAAGTTGCTCTACTCTTTTTTTTAGCAGGGTCAGGAACAGACCCATAGAGTAGCCACCATATCCGCTAATAGATAGTTGTCACATATATTTATAGTGTGAGTATGGCAAAAGGAAATGTATAGAAGTAAAGCTATTCTTTCAAGTTTAAGTAGTATGTTATCATGGTTAATATAATAATTATGTTCATACAGCAAGTTGCATAGATTTGAGTTCAATGATATTTTAAATGCACCCAGTTCCATTAATGTGCCTACATCTTTAAGTAGTTAATTATCTCTTGTATGGCATTTCAAGCTATTTTATACAATCCACTGATGCATCAATTTCAGTGAATGGCCATGTGTGTTCACCAATGGTGCCAGCTCAAACATGTTGAGATCTCAATGGCAGAATAACCACACATTTTTTTAAAAAACATTTGCTAATGTGCTTGAATCAGTCTACATTTCACAGAATACAAATATAGGTTGCAAAGTGTGGCACCAAATGCCAGGCCTTCTGTCCCATCTATGTTCTGTGTCCACCTCTGCACTGACTAGTCTTTAATCATCTATGTATTCTCTATTCAAAATGCATAAGGAAACACCAAGAGGAGTATCCCATGAGTAATGTACAGGGTTTCATAAATTCAGAACATAAAGTAGAACTTTCAAAGTTGCTTGGCAGACTTAGCTTTTTGTACAATGCCAACAATGTGTTGATGGAAATGCATGTTTCTATCCACTGTGATGCCTAAGTCAGTATGCATCTCCACAAAGTTTACCTGGATTTCATGCATGTAATAATGTGCACAAGGGCCACCATTATTCCAGTCATACCATACACTGAGCTTTCAGAACTGCACAATTGTGGGGGTTCATTGCTAGTCCCCATTACTTGGCAACATTAGCTAGTGTATCTACACCTTTTCAGCCCTGTGAAATACCAGCATGCAGGTCTGTGATATGTCTAATTTGTTTTATGTATATATTTAGTTCATATGCAAAAACATCAAGATGGTAGTTTATACCATAAGGCACATTAGTAATGTAGATAATAAATACATGACCTAGTACAGAGCCCTGGGGTACTCCACTCAGAACTTCCTGTGCCTTACTGGAAGAGCCAGAGACAAACACTTTCATTTTCCTCCCATGAATATAACCTTGAATCCAGATCAGAACATCCATGCCCTTGAAAATTCAAAGAAAATTACATCCACCATATAGCCCACATCTAGCCAGTTGGAGACAATTCTGTATGTTAGCCATAGCTGATCTGTGGCATATTTTGCAGACAAAGATTTGCCATCAGAACAGGAAGAATGAGCTGAAAAAAAGAAGTCAAGAGGCAGTAATACACACACACAGGCCACAGTATGGCGACGTCTGACGCGTGTGCAGCTATGAGCTGGAACGCGGCGGCCGACCGGTCGTGTCTGGTGTGCAACGCCGACTGGTCGCCCCCGCACCGCCGCGTGCACCTGCTGACGGCCAGCCTGTCGCGGCGGCCGCTCACCTCGCTGCTGGCGCAGCTGGCCGACGCGCCGCCGCCCGTCGAGGCGCTGCTCTGCCACGCCTGCTGGCGGCTGGTCGACCAGATGGACGGCTACCAGCTGCGCGCCGACAGCCTGCGACGCCGGCTGCAGCAGGTGTACCAGCAGAGCCGGCGCTGCCGCAGCCGGCAGCGGCCGCACCACGCGGAGCGCGACGGCGACGGCGACGTCGCGCCGCCGCCGGCCGACGCGCTGGCGCTCGCCGCCGAGCCGCCGCCGCCCGCGGCTGTCGGCGCGGTCACGTCGTCCGGCCCGGTGCCGGCGCCCGCGATCAAGTGTCTGGAGCCGGCGGCGGACGGGCTGACTGTCGGCGGTGACGCGCTGTCGGTGGCCGCCGAGCAGTTGTTGCCAGTCCAGCTGGACAGTACTGCCAGGTGCCAGCTGTCGTTGGAGCCCGTCGTCTCAGCAACGCCGGCCGTCCCAACAGCGCGAGCTGCACCAGCTATCTCAACAGCGTCAGCTGCACCGGTCATCTCAACAGCTCCAGCTGCTCTAGCAATCTCAACAGCTCCAGCTGCTCCAGCCATCTCAAAGGCTCCAGCTGCACCTGTCATCTCAACAGCTCCAGTTGCTCCAGCCATCTTAACAGTGTCAGCTGCACCAGCCATCTCAATAGTGTCAGCTACACCGGCCATCTCAACAGTGTCAGCTGCACCAGCCATCTCAACAACTCCAGCTGCTCTAGCCATGTCAGCCATCCTAGCAGCTTCAGCCGCGCCAGCCGTCCAAGCAGCTACAGCCGTTTCAGCCATACCAGCCGTCCCAACAGCCACAGCCGCGCCAGCAGACCCCAGCAACAGCGTAGCAGGTTCGTTGTGCTTATTAGGTCATTTCCTCGCAATTGTGTGAGGTGATTCCGTCCCATGGATGGTAGAACGACCGTCTAACGTACTTAGTTTTTGTCGCGCAAAACGGTGATTGCATCGGGGAAATGCAAGCATACGGAGACTCGCTTGGGGTCGAATGCCGTTCTATAGCATACACTGGAAGCATGCATACTTAGCTGTTCGTGATGCCTTTCGTGTAAAAAAGACCTATGAGATTATTATGCTTTTCGATTTCCTTTTGTCTAGTTCAGAACAAAGGAATGAAGTGAATGCACACACCTTGGGGTAGTAATGTGAAAATACAAAATGAACTCAACAACCCTAGCTTAATTGTTAGCCAGCACAATTTTCTTTTAGAAAATCGAAAATGTTCTTGAATTTTCCGACCTTAATCTATCCTGTCCCAGCAAATATGCATATCGGTTCGCTACACGGCATCGCATTTCATGCCCAGCTGAACAGTCTTACTCAACTCGATGTATATCTGAAATTGCCTCAAAGCACAGGTCTGCACCAGATAGCTTTAGGGATGATACTGCAAGTGCACTTGTCTTTTCAGGGATTATCCACACACACAAAAAGCTAATATTTTCCATTGATGTTAAGCTACAAATTCATTTGTGTCATTTGAGTAGTTCGGTTACCTTTGTAGCTCATTGATTTGTGCTAATAGAGCAAAATATCTGAGAAAATATACGCATTGGTTCAATGTTGATTTCTCACGTTTTTTTTTCGTGCAGTGGCTGCACTTTGACCTTCGATAGTTCCGTTCATCAACTACTTGTTGCAATGTTATTCCAACAGGCCCATTTTGAAATATCACAAAAGACTTCCGTGACAATGGGTCCATTATTTACATACTTTCATTAATTTAGTTTGATACACTCATTTGTGACTAACAGCTTTGTAACAATGGCGTAGTGTTCGTCGACACTGAGTGCAGTGGTGGGCAAAAACACTGGGGTGGGGAGCCCTGTCCTGCCGGTACGAAGTGCATCGGATTACATAAAAACAATTCTCGCTTCTCTCTAAAATCGATGTTAATTTTGTGTATTGGGAATGGAGACGATTATGTGGAGAAAATTGTTTCTCATATCGAATAAGCAACACAAGTTCTCTTCACTCATTGATACGTCAAGTATTAGTCAACCTTAAAGTGTTTGGGTGTGTAGCATTTGTGTATTAAACGCTATACGCCAAGCATTTAATGCACAAAGACAAAACATCGGTCGGTAC
Organism: Imbricaverruca yamaguchii; assembly: GCA_034440575.1. NCBI lineage: Eukaryota > Metazoa > Arthropoda > Thecostraca > Neoverrucidae > Imbricaverruca > Imbricaverruca yamaguchii. The sequence continues at coordinate 95,222 of JAOTOL010001053.1, read as the reverse complement.
GCAATGTTCTGGACAGTTACGAGGATATCGGCGTTCACGACGTTGCCACGAAACATGACATGAGAATGCCATTACATTCGCATGTCATGCTTCGATTTTCCTCGGGGAAGGCCGAATCAGCCGGGAACGTTGTCGCCACGCGGCTTTGTCTGCCTGGAGAAGACGACTCGGATGAGAACGTTGTCACCAGGTATTTTTGTCTTCTTCGGGGGAGGGAGCCCAGATGATAACGTTGTCGCCACGCGTTTTTGTCTGCCTCCGTGAAGGCTGAGTCAGCCGGCAACGTCGTCGCGTGTTTTTGTCTGCCTCTGAGAAGGCCGATTCAGACGAGAACGTTATCACCATGTGTTTGCATGTTCCTCAGGCAAGTTTGAGGCAGCAGAGGAGGGCGGCGACGTGGACCCGGGTACAGATGCTGTCGAGTCGACTGCCAGCCAGCAGGTGAGACCTGGGGCGCAACACAGGCTGCTACCGGATTTTCGGAATCTAGAGGTCATTATCCTGGTGTGGGGATGGCCGAGTAGTTAAGGTGTTGGGCTCTGGGTACCGAAGGTCACTAGTTCGACACTCGCACCGCTCGGGACGTTTGCCAGTACCGCGGCCCACCGGCGGAATAGTGGGCGGCACCATCAGCCGTGAACCACCCAATAATCAAACACACAAAGGACCATTATCCTCATCATAAAATTATCCTCATCTTTTTTTTATCATTTAGAAGTTGAATAGTGCTGTTTGACGATGAGCTGCCCTGTGATAAATTGTTCAAGATGCACCGGAACTTGAAAACTGAGATTCTGATGTCACAGATTTAAAGCAAAATATCCGCTCCGTATTCGATCACCGACAAATTTCCCTTTCCTCATCCAGGATTGCAAAGTACACAACCAACCCTGGGTGAGAGTCAAAAGTGAAGGTAGTATATACCAATACACATGGTTTCTTCAGTGATCCCATTAATGTGAACCCATCAGTGTTTCCCCATCAGTATGGCTCAATGGGTGCTTTTCCGTCAGTGTTATCCCACCAGTATGGTCCCATCAGCTGGCTCGGGCAATGTGAGTTCATTAATGTGGTCCCATTGGTGTGGTCCCATCATTGTTGTATCAGTGTGGTCCCGCAGCTCGATGTCGGATCGGCGTCGGCCTGGCGAAACATGTGATAGACTCGGTCAATGTCCTAAAATTATTTCACATTAACTGTGCAGATGAAGAAAGAAGTTGCTTGGTAATAGTGAAAGATTGGAAGAAAATAAAGGATCATCACTTAAGGATAAAAAAAGTGGAATGCCTTTCACTTCAGTCACATGCATTTTACATTATTTAGCAATCATGTGTATAATGACTGCCCACACATGTGGCAAAATTGTAAAAACCTAAAGCAAGGATGAAATAGCTACATGGCCACATGGTCAATTATTTTACACTGGACTCGGTGCTGCCGGAGCGCGGTGTGGACTTCACGGCCCCGGCCAACGATGGGCTCTTCTGTCGTCAGGCGAGTGGCGGCCGGCCGGCCGGCAGACGGGCGGCACGCGCCGCCGGCACGCCGCTGCCCAAGTCGGGCCAGTGGCGGCGCGTCGACGGCCCCACGCCCTACCAGTGCATGGTGTGCAGCAGACAGTTCCAGTACCTGGCCAGCATCAAGATCCACTCGCGCACGCACACCGGCGAGAAGCCGCACGCGTGCGACGTGTGCGGCCGTCGGTTCGCGCTGCCGTCGACGCTCGCCAACCACCGGCGGCTGCACACCGGCGACAAGCCGTTCAAGTGCCAGCACTGCGGGCGCGCGTTCGCGCAGCAGTCCTACCTGTGCGTGCACAAGCGCGTGCACTCGAGCGACAAGCCGTTCTGCTGCGAACAGTGCGGCAAGACGTTCAAGCAGGCGTATTATCTCAACATCCATCGGCGCTTCCACTCGGGCGAGAAGCCGTACCACTGCTCCGACTGCGGCAAGGGCTTCGCCACCGTCTCCAACCTGTACAAGCACGAGCGCGGCCACAGGAGCGACCGCCAGTTCTGCTGCGAACAGTGCGGCAAGACGTTCACCGAGCACTGCCAGCTGCGCGACCACCGGCGCGTGCACACCGGCGAGCGGCCGTTCGCCTGCCAGGTATGCGGCATGACGTTCACGCTGGCCAAGATCCTCAACCGGCACGCGCGCCTGCACACCGGCGAGAGGCCGCACGTGTGCGCCGCCTGCGGCAAGACCTTCAGCCGCAGCGAGAACCTGCGCGACCACGCCAAGGTGCACCAGCAGGCGGCGGCGGCGGAAGCGGCGGCGGAAGCGGAAGCAGCGCGGCCGGAGCCGGCGCCGACGGCGCCCGCCGCGCAGCCGGGCGACGACAGCTACTACATGGTGGACGTGATGCCGGTAGTGCAGGACGCGCCGGGCGCGCGCCAGCCACTCGCCTGGCCGGTGGAGGTGTACCGCACCGAGACGGGCGTCACCGTCTACAAGACGCTAGCCGACGACGGCGGCGCGCTTTACCAGACCGAGACGGGCGAGATGTTCCGCGAGATGGGCCACGCCGTGCAGCTGCCGGCCGCCGACGGCCAGCTGCTGGTCGCCGAGGAGCAGCCGCCGCCGCTGCCGGCCTACGACAGACTGGGCATCTGAGCCACGTCCGTGTCGGCCTACGGCAGACTGGGCATCTGAGCCAGGTCTGTGCTGTCCTACGACAGACTTGGCATCTGAGCTATACCCGTGCCGTCCTACACGAAATACTGGGCATCTGAACCACACCAGTGCCGACCTATGACAGACTTTGCATCTGAGCCGCGTCAGTGCCCGCCTACGACAGACTGGGCATCTGGGACACGCCGGGCGCATACAGCCAATGTTGTAACCTGTACCACACCTGTGCCGGCCTACGAGACTGGGAATCTGAGCCACACCAGCTGCCTGCAGCCGCCCACGCCAGCATACGGCAGGCTTAACTTCTGAGGCACACCGTATGCCCGCGGTCTGCGTTCCGCCCGCATTTGCCATGCCACCCTCCCCCATACAGCGATGTCGACCCTCTGCGGTTCAGCCGCTTGTCATACGAAGCCGTCCTATTGCCCCGCCCCGCCAGGGGATGTCCTCCCTTGCCGAGTTGCCCACCGGGCGGCATCGGCAAACCCACGTGGACCCACCTGGCGGCCCAGGCGGATTTTACAGTGTATTGGTGCTGATGCTCAGTGGCCTTACCGGCTGTGTCTGAAATGGGAATGACTATATGCTTGGTGTTTCGTGCTTTCCAAAGAGTTTGGAAGTTATTTTGTGGTAAGAAGAGCGAGAATGGTGAATTATCCTGTAGTATTTTGAAGTATGTTGCAAACTGCAATCTTATCTCAAGTGTATGTGTGTGAAGAGCGATTTCATGCTACGAAGTGTGCGACACTGATCTTCCATAGGTATTGTACGATGTTACCATGATGCGTATAGTTAATTGTCTGCCGGCCAATGTGCGATCGCCGCTGTTGCTGCCTTCAGTAGACATGATGGTTGTGTCCCGGCTCAGATCTTCCACGCAGTGGAATGGCTCACTCGGCCATCTTTGTGAAAGGTGTGTGTCAGTCGTGGCTTGGCATGCCGTAATATGCAGGTTTGTGATCCTCGGGCAGTTTCACTGCATGTGAACAGTGCCGTAAATAACCGTCCAACATGCTGCATTTTCTTCAACTTGTCTTTCAAGGAATGTCTCGCGGCGACCAAAGTTGAGGCGCACAGAGTGCAGGACAATTGAAGCGAAGTATTACAGTAAGGCTGATGTTCTCCTTTCTCCAATGACGTAAAGTATCATGGCTGGTCAGAAAAGATTGATTGCGTCCACGCCAAAGGGGTGCTCCCCCACTGGAAGACAAATATTCGCCTCCGCCGCCAGTGCCGGATCTCCGGATCAGAATGAGGGTGGGGTGTGTTCAAATTTTGTAATGCACATCCTATGACATTTGGATGTTCTTGCGTAGACAATTTTTGGTACATTGTAAAGCATAAATTTGCACATATCAAATTCCAATGCAGATTCGAATTTATTACTTCATTGAATAACGTTTTTTATATCTCTAATTCCAAATTGATCCAACCGCTTTGTGTAGAACATCCCGACCACGTGTTATGGCTTAAAGTTTACTTTACTCCGACGATCGCATTTGTATGTCGTTTAACTAAACATTGAGCACAGTTGAACAGATTTGCCAAATACTTCATATGAATCATTGTTAGTGTAATGCCTCCATCCTGCTAAATACCATCCGATGGAGTCTGACAAACACCCGGTTGAAATGGAACCTGTGTATTTACACTGACGCCGAGTGTACAAAACCGCCGCCTCAACGGCCCCTTCTAGCGATATTGTACGCCATTTTATCAGGACTACAATAGTCAGACGCAACGAATAGAATCAGGAAACTGTCTCGCTACCGCCAGGATCGTGATACATCAGACGCAACGAGCAGAGCCAGAGAACTGTCTCGCTACCCCACGACAGGAATCGGTCAAGTACGATGGACCGCTCATCAGTTTGTTAGGCATTGCGGCGCATCGACATCACTGGTCGCGTGGCGTCCAGGAATGCTCGTCCTGATGACTATAGTAAGAGATGAGACGATGACATGGCCTGCAGCAGCCGTGGCTTGTCCTGCACTGAACACACCACTCGGATGGTGTCTTAGCTGTGATGGGCTGAGGAGTAGCTTTCATAAAGCAGTGACCGTCAGGACAAGACATCAAACACAATCAGGACGTCGAAAAAGTGTACGATAGCATGGCAAGACAAGATGTGCTACGATGCGGAAAATAGTAGTAGTGAACTTTTATTTTCGTCGCAAGCGCTACATGGGCGCGATGAACATGGAATTCGATTTTGCAGTTCACTAATGCTATGCTTCACAGAAGCGAATTCAGGAAGCCAACACTCGGCTCCAAGAGGCCAACATGCATTCGTTTTAGCTGTTGGTTCCCGCTAAACGGGGAATTTCGGGATACTATTCGGATGACGCCCCCCCCCCACCGCGGTAGGTCAGCACTGTGGATGCCCCTCAGGTGGTGCTTTGGCCGTGGCTCTTCTGCAGCAGGTCGGTACTGGACACGTCCCTCAGGTGGTGTTCTGGGTGTGGCCCTGTGCAAAGGATCGGCACTGGACACGCCCCTCAGGCAATTTGATTCGGCGTGCCGGAGCCGTCAGCCAGAGGGCCGGAGCCGTCAGCCAGAGAACCCGAGCCGTCAGCCAGAGAACCGGAGCCGTCAGCCAGTGAGCCGGAGCCGTCAGCCAGAGGAACAGAGCCGTCGGCCAGTGGGTAGGAGCCGTCAGCCAGTGTGCCGGTGCCATCACACAGCGGGTCAGAGTTGCCCGTCAGCGGGTCAGAGTTGCCTGTCAGCGGGTCGGGGTTGATCGGAAGCCGCTCGATGGGACGACCGATGCCCGAGATGCGCACGTTGACTGTCCTCCAACTGGAAGAGGGAGTCTCCATTGTAGACACCTGTGGAAAATTGCGCTAGTTACTTGCGGCGTGGATACTGTTGCTCAACCCAGTTGGTCTATATCAGAACATCTAATGTTCATAAACTCCAATGGTTCAAGACATCTAGGAATCAAAAGGACAAAGCGTTCAAATCTTCTAAATTCAGTTATTTGATTTCGCATGGGGAAATTCAGAGCGTTTAATGTTCGAAACATCTAAGTGTTCAAATTATCTCAGAGATAGAAGTATCTAAAGACTCCAAGGCCCGAGCGATCAAAAGCTCTACCTGTTAAAACCTCGAAGGTATCAAAACACCGAATCCACACAAACAGCAAGAGTTCATACCGTCTCAAACGAAACGAGTTCAGAACCTCTAGGGATCAAAACCTCTGAGGTGTTCAATACCACTAATCAAGAACATTTTGTCTTGAAGAAGTGCGACATTGCTCCGAAATGTGCCACGCGGTATTTTTTTTTATAATTTCGTACCGGGCTGAGTCATGTAAATTCCGTCTCGTTCAGTAGGAAGTTTTTAAGCAGAAATTTGCTCCTGCTTGGCATACCTGGTAGTATAACTGGCAGAACTAAAAAGCAAGATTTTCCTATCTAAAAATATGTCCACCCTACTTTTAAAGACATTCAATGAGGAACATCATCAGCAGGCAGCCTATTCCACTGATCAGCAAACCTTCGACTGAAGAGCTGTTCTCGCTCAACTGTCCTATACCACAGCTTGTCTAACCTGAATCGATGGCCATTATGTGATGCTCTGAACTGAAGAGTGTCATTCAAATCGACCTGATCTAGTCAATTGACAATTCTGTACATTTCACTGGGTTGGGAGCAGGGCGGAGCCTCCACTCGTTGGGGTGGGGGGGGGGGGGTGAGAGGAAGGTGACACGTGCTGCAGTGACTGTCAGGAGAATCCACTGACCAGCAGGCTACAGTGGGCGTCAGCATAATTCAGCTATCGCCTAACGGCTGCAGTGACCGCCACGATGCTCAATCAATCATAATGTCGCATTGACGGCCAGGACCACACCAGTGACGGATAGGACCACACCAGGGACGGCCAGGACCGCACCAGTGACGGATAGGACCACACCAGGGACGGCCAGGACCACACCAGTGACGGATAGGACCACACCAGGGACGGCCAGGACCGCACCAGTGACGGCCATGACCGCACCAGTGACGGCCGGGAGGCCGCAGTGACAGTGACTGCCGGTAGGCCGCAGTGACAGTGAGCGCCGGGAGGCCGCAGTGACAGTGACCGCCCGAAGGCCGCAGTGACAGTGACTGCCGGTAGGCCGCAGTGACAGTGACCGCCGGGAGGCCGCAGCGGCAGTGACGGCCCGGAGGCCGCAGTGACAGTAACGGCCTGGAGGCCGCAGCGACAGTGACGGCCGGGAGGCCGCAGTGACAGTGACCGTCCGGAGGCGCAGTGAGTGACGGCCGGGAAGCCGCAGTGACAGTGACGGCCCGGAGGCCGCAGTGACGGTGACCGTCCGGAGGCCGCAGTGACGGTGACCACCGGGAGGCCACAGTGACAGTGAGCGCCAGGAGGCCGCAGTGACGGTGACCACCGGGAGGCCGCAGTGACAGTGACGGTCGGGAGGCCGCAGCGACAGTGACGGCCGGGAGGCCGCAGTGAGTGACGGCCGGGAAGCCGCAGTGACGATGACGGTCGGGGGGGGCGCAGTGACAGTGACCGCCCGGCGGCCGGTCCGACTCACCAGCTCCTGCGCCGCCACGGACAGCATGTCGTCGTGCTGGGCCGAGACGTCCACCGAGTCGCCGGCCGTCACCGCCTCCATCGTCTCGTCAGTGAGCGGCGCCATGGCCCGGTAGCGGTCCCTCTGCAGAACGAGACACAGCGGCACCCTCAGCACAGGCGCACCCAGTTGGTTAGTTATTGTTGTCTGTGGCCGCGTCGTCCATGTCGTTCTCAAGACCAATACTTTCATTTTGGTGTGCAAATAGCCTCAAATCCCATTTCTGAAATGAAGTGAGAGATAGCCATTGTGTTCGATTGGAGACTCATCATCCAACATGCCTGGATATGTCAGCGACCTAGCATATGTATCTGCTATATGAATTGACGAGGGTCATTCTCTCGGTTCCGGCTTGATTGTCTTTATTCTGTTCCCGAGTTACGTGCTACACATGGTTTGCCATTTAGAATAAGCAAGCGAAGAAACAGATGTGTAGTAGTCAGTCGCCTGTAGTATTGATACCTGTATATATCAGTCAACGAAACGAGCAAAAAAAACTGAAACAGAAGAACAAAATGCTTCATCTTGAAAATGTAACATCCGGTTTCAACCAGCATGCAGAGCATTCAAGAGAAGAAAGTGGCGGTTGCCGTGTTAGCCAAGGAATGAATAGAAGCCCGCCACTGATGCACCATCACAGGCCCAGACGTCACATCGGAGAGCATGTAAGCGGAACGCCACCACGTGGCTGGTGTATTACCACGCGACCGGATCGCCACCAAGCGACCGGCGCAGTACTCATTTTCTGGAACCCCGCCACGTCACTGATATATGACGTGACAGGGCTCCGGGCTCATGTCGTGATGGCTCAATCCCATGTCGTCATTGATCCCACGACTATCACGTGACTGGTACACACCCACGTAGCCCACAGCCAACAGATGCTCCGAGTGCAGACCACGTGACCAGCACGTCCGCACGTGCCGGTGTTATTACCTGCATTTTCTGGCGCATGCACCGCCAGGTGACCAAGTGTGCCACGGGAGAGCCGCTCACCACCTCGTCGTAGATCTCCTTCAGCTTGCGGCCGGACCGGTCGTTCATGACAGCCTTGCGAACGTCATTCGTCAAGCGTCGCACCTGCCGGAAGGGCGAGGGTCAGTGGCTGGGTGCGGCCCGACCAGACCAGGCCGGAGAAGCCCAGCGCCATGCGTCAAGAGCCGAGGTAGGTGCACCCGTCGTGGCGCAAACACTCAGGGACGTGGGTGGCCGACTGGTTAAGATGTTGGACACTTGGTACTAAAAGTCCCGAGTTCAACACTCGCACCACTAGGGACATTTCCTGATCCCGCGACCCACCGCCGAAACAGTGTGGGCGGTGCCATTAGCCGTGATTGTGCATAAAGTGCGTGATGAAACATCCAACGAACGAAACGCACAAGCCTGCCAATGTATCGAGGTTGGTTGGTTATTTGGGCTTACGGGCACATCGACTGCGTTGGTCATACAGTGCCCGTTAAGGTATCGAGGAAAATCCATACAGTATAGTAGTCGAATACCAGGCCGGGGACTGCGCTCCGGCTGGCAGCGGCACCCCGGCGCACCAACGAACCCCACAGACGCAGTGACGTCATGTGTCTGACCTGACCCACCGGGGCCGGGGCATCGCGGCGCGGTTCGAGGCGGGGACGGTGCGCATGCACCACATTGTTATGTCGGCACCGCCGCACGTGCATCCAATGAAAATAAAAGCTACCATGACGACTGATCTGGCAGGACAGGACAGAATAACACCTACCTTTCAATTACCTACAAAATATGTGCAAATCCTAAGTGCAGGTAGGAATTGGCGACCTAGACAAGGGAAAGAAGGGAGGCAGCAACCCTTCAAATACGAAACGTATATTAAACATGCATCGCGGTTGTTGGCTTTACGACACTTCGACCGTTGAGTCATGTAACGTCGCCAATCTCTCACACCGATAGGTTGCGGGCGAAAAGTAGCGACGGGTGAGGCTCGAACCCACAGTCTTTCGATTGTGAGACGGGCAACTTACCCCTAGGCTACTCGTCCCCATTAAACATGCATCAAAACGTATTTTAAAATGGGAAACTTGCATTGCATTCTCCACGTAAAAAAAAAACAGCCAGGCTGATCTTTGTATGATGTGGTGACTAGACAGGAATGGAACTTAATCAACTGTTGCGCATTTTGTATGGCCCCACGTTGTTTATTATCGAACACTCATGAATACCAAGTGCATTCACTTAAGACAAGCTTTAGGCTTTAATTCGCATGATCAACTGAGCATGGTTAAAATCTTCACAATATCCCGAGCGAGGGCGACACAGGAGCCGGTGGCTATATCAGTCATCTCACCTGCATCGCCTCCGTATTCGGCTCGTGGGTGTGGCTTTGGAGCGGTACCATCTTGTTTCCGTACAGCCGACCCGTGCCTGGACAGAATATCCCCTTCGTCCTGTTGTGAACACACCTGGAAGGCGAAATGTGCACTAAACACCAGCTGACTATTGGGCCATCTCCAGAGCAGCCAACATCATCAATCGCATGCTAAAATATCACCACATCACATCACCAAGCCTCGGATGAGGCTTTGGCTGACTACGACATAGGATCAAAGCGGTCAAGCTCACCTGATGCCAATTATTGAGTGGTTGTGCAAAATGTGCAAAATATGTTTCCTCCTTCGCTGAATAGAGACGTGATAAAAGCAGTTGAAGAACAGGTCACGTGGTGCCAATTATTGGCTGGTTGTGCAAAACGTGCAAGATATATTTACCCTTTCTCATGATCTAAGTGTGAAATATGCAGCATGCTAATGAATTCCACATACTTCGGGGTTCGGTTTTTCATTACGTGCAAGAAAGCAAAATAAAAGTTAACTGAACGTGAAAGGCTTCTTCCTTCGCGAAGTGCAACTGCATACATTATACAATGTATTCTCCAGAATAGTGCAAATGACACAATCTAAATAATTATGCTTGCAAGTCATAATTGTCTATGTTAGGCTTATAAGAGCCAGGAAATTTAGTAGTGTAGCAGACAACTTTAAAGAGTACCAGGAAAAGCCCTTTCAATCATCAACTCACGACAGAAAAATCAAATTATGCATGCATTTTGATAAACGCATCTGCCGTCACTTGCACAATTGGGAGCACTTTTTAGATCTCCGACCTCTGAAAAAAATAGAACCAACAAAATTGGAAACAAATAAATCCTGGCCCAATGTTAATTTCAGTTGATCAGTGTTCACTGTGTTGGCATCCCTGATAATGGTTTCCTTAATTAAAAAAAAACTAACCATGATGACTTCCTTTGCCATACTTACACGCCGTGAAAATGTGGCGAAGGTGTCGTTACTGTGCAGTGCAATATAATACAGCGTATTCAGTCACCAGTATGTAATCACTGTGTATACAGTGATACACAACATAATACACAGTGTGACACACAGTGTAGTGTAGTGTAGTGTAACACACAGTGTAGTAAACATTGTAGTCATTGTTAATACACATTCAACTAATTTTTGTACCCCTGTGTACTAATGTTTGCCATATCACGTCCATGGCGGCGTACACTCGCACGGAGCTTGCCGCCAAATACATCGCGTGCCCTGATGGTGCCCCCGAGGGCACAGACTTGTGTCACGTCGCCGGCGTGGTCCAATGTTTGCCGGGCCCAGAAATCACAATAGCCTTACAGTGTGCACAACGTGCTGTGGCGGAGGAGCCCTCCAACACAAGAGCGAAGACAAGTTTGTCCAGCAATATATAGTGTAAGTACTCATATGCAATGGGTGAACTGTGGAAAAAAAACCTTGATGGGAGATTGGGGAAGCTTTAAAAGATGCTATATTTGGCAATAAGACGTGTCCAACAAATAACTCGAGAAAAAAAAACATACTTGATACGAGAAGCACGAATTCACTTATCAAATCCGTTGTTGAAGTCCAAGGCTTTGGCATGGCTCCCCAATACCGTAAAATCTTATTTCACCACTGTTAGACATCCTGCTGAGAGAAGTGATATGATGCACACGGCAACAGCATAGACCCTCCGTTACGCACTGGTAGATTTCGTGTAGTACGCACTAAGTGGATCAAGTTAGGTTCGATCAAGCCAGAAAATACTTCGTTTGGTGCAGATGAAAATAGAAACGGATCATCTCGCATCGTATCTGACCATAGAACACTTTACACATCCCTCGATATCTCAGCTTCCCTCGTCGCGTACCGCGTCACCCTAGCCATCTGGCACCCGCGCATTTCCGTACCGCAAGTACAAGCAGCCGTTGGAGCCGCGGTTCCTGGTGTACACGTGATTATCGGGCGTGTGAATGAGCTCGCCGCCGAGACGATGTGCCGGCTCCAATGTGTAGTCCATCGCGTTGGGGCCTGCCGGTAACGAGCGGCACGAACGTGACAACCCGGCAAACACGTCACGGAGGCACACCCTGGCTCCGGCTACACACACTGCGCCCTAAACCGACGAGGTTTGATATTCAATGGTGCTTGCAGTTTAACATATCGTTCTGAGCTATGGTTGCGGCAAACTCTATGGAAAAAACATTGCGCATATGCAACACACCATTGTACGTGCAGTGAGGAAACATTCAGAATAAAGTGCTTGCCCAAACGCAACAAGCATGTTACCTGATACAAGAGATACTTCCAGATCAGGTTACACCCTCCGACCACCACAACTTACCCATTTCTCGAATCACCAGAAGAGGCTTTTTCTTCTTTCTCTGTTTCTTCTCTTCCAGCTCCTTTTTCCACTGCCTCATTTTCTCGTTGTAGCGGTCGGCGCGTCTGCGCGCGACGGCACGGCCTCGCGCGGCGGCGATATTCTGCGCGGTGAGACGACCCTTCGGCGTCGTCTTCTGAGACTGCCGCTCTCCCAGCCACTGTTACCAGAGCCGACCGTTACCGACGCCACCGCAGCCGACTGTTACCAACAGGGTCCGCGGTCACCAGCAGGGCTGACCGCTACCGACAGGGTCCACGGTCACTAGCAGGGCTGACCGTTACCGCCAGGGTCCACGGGTACCAGCATACCTTTGAGCCCGTTGATACAGGTAGATGCACGCGGAAGAACGTAGTTTTTTTTTTACGTGCAACCGCTGTCTTGGAATATTACATGTCGGAGAAACCAAACGAAACATTAGGGATAGGTACAATGAGCACTTGAGAGATGCCAGACTTCGGAAAGGACACACACCTTTAGGCGAACACATGATCGACAAACATTCTAACATGGAACACAGCGACACTAACACAAACTTCAAAGGAAAAATTATAGCAACAGTCAGGGACAATGCTGATCCGAAGGTCCTCGAATCTCTACGCATACGTAATCTACGGCCGCAACTAAACACGCATACGACGTCTTGGTATATCACATAAAATTACATAAACATAAATTATATTTTGGGTATTGCGCGTTATATTGGATATATGTCTATACATGTGCGTGCGTCCATGTGTCGATATGTATATGGACCATCGGCCATCGGTTTCCTCAGAGGATTCTCTCTTGACATAGTTGGTTTCTGGTTTGGAGTTTCTTGAAGTATCTGCACCACTGAGGATGCTTTTCTGTGATTCACGTGCATTTTTGCAAGCGGTTTTCCCGCGGTTTTTCTCAATTGTTAAGCCTGACATTATTTATATCACTCCTCACGATGGCCCCTGGCCGAAACGTTGAGTAATATAGTATAATCCCTAAAGTTACTTTTGATGTAAACTCAGCACCTCCTGGTATATTGAAGGTCGTATATTTCTTCTCAGGCAATAAAGAAAAAAAAACAAGGTGGTAAGAACGGCAATAATTGCGACTGCAAAATATTTCTGTCAATTAGTTGTTGTTGCCTGAGAACGCAGTTGACACTATCAGACGAGTCGCCGGTGTTAAATTTGAGGGATTATTATAATGGAGTAGTGTGTGCATGTGACGCTTGAGGGTAGCATGGAACCACTATCTGCACATAAATAGGATCAATGTCCATATGATGGGAATTTATTTTTTTCCATGATCTGCTGCCAGTTAATATTATTATAAATTGAATGCCTATAAGGGTGTTGTGCAGAACATATTCCGCTAGGTGTGGAAACATGCCTCAATTTAATAACTTGAAAGCACTGCATTTAACCAAAATAAACTGACATTGCATTGACTATCTTTCAATAAAAAATAGTCCTTAAGGGATGGTTAACCCCCTAAGGGTTCACCCTAAATTGTTTTATAAGCCATGGAACATAAGCATGCAATACACATATGTTGGTGATGGTCTTTAAAAGTAGAAGCATTTCTTAAAGGAGCCAAACATGCAGCTATTTTGTCAACATAACAAGAACAAAGTAGTGTACATTATATAAGTCACTTCCTTTAAGCTGAGGAGTATGTGTGTGCTTAAGAGCATTCACACAATAGGTCAGTAAATCATTAACACCAACAGCACAACAGTACAACTCATTGAGTGAGTACATGATGAAGTTATCTTACGAAACTTTGTGATGATCATTAGCACCAAAAGCACAACAGGTTAGCTCACTGAATGAGCACATAAGGAAGCCATCTTGTGAAATTTTGTTATCTTTTAAAATTATCCGACAAGCCAGTTGCCTTATACTAAGCTATATCCTCAGCAGAGGACGCAAATGACGCAGCCATCAGCCTGCCCGTCTTTTTCCACAGCAACGTGATGGTGGTGGTTGTGGATTAGAGTTTAGGGGAGCGTCGGCATCTAGTGTCATTTTGCGCCCATGGCAACGTGATGTTCGCCACTCCCACCAGCTGTCACACGTGACCCACGGACACGTGACAACGGACAGTTACCTCCGAGTCGGAGTCGGTGTTGGGCCCAGACGAGACCGACCCCATGTCAGTCTGTTCGATCGTCACGTCGGCCTCCTCCATCTTCACCTTGTGCAGCCAGGTGACGTCGGGCGTCTGACCGTCTGTCGACAGCCGTGTACAGACGACCGTTAGACACAACCAGCGGGGCCCGATCATTCCACCGCCAGCCAACCAGCAGCCTCAGACGACCCCACCACCACCACCACGATCAGGCAGCAAGCTCGCCCATTCTACCGCCACAGTCAACCACCAGCCTCATACGACCCCACCACCACCACGATCGGCCAGCAGCCTCAGACGACCCCACCACCACCACCACGATCAGGCAGCAAGCTCGCCCATTCTACCGCCACAGTCAACTAGCAGCCTCAGACGACCCCACCATCACCACGATCAGGCAGCAAGCCCGATCATTTCATCACCACAATAAACTAGCAGCCCCGGGCCATTCAAATGCCACAATCAATTAGCATCCGCAGACCACTCCACTACCACCACTATCAACCAGCATCCTCAGACAATTCCACAACCCCGACCAGCCAGGATCCTCACACTAGCTGACTGCCACAACCAGCCAGCATCCATAGACACCATCCTACCACCACAATCAGTTGGAAGTCTGAGACCATTCCATCACCACAAACAGCCATCAACATCAGTATTATTGTTGGGGCATATCGACCAGCTTAAGGTCAGCTGGCGCCCATACAGTGCAACAGATTACCTACTAGCTAATCAGAGCAATGCTTCGGTGACATAGTTTGGCGAGTCATTTTCACTGTTCCAAGTATGATGGTGGATTTGCACTTTCTTTGCAAACTACATCTCATGGCCACCCTAACACCAGTCTTACATCAGCAGAATGCCACACCATCAGACAGTGTCGTAGGCGACCTTAATGCCCAAGAACATTGATGTTGTGAGACAGAGACAAGGACAGGGACAAAGGCGGATACAGAGACGAAAGGACGGAGGGATTTGCTGCACCAGAGCCGGGCCGCACCTTTGTCAGCGGCGTCCTGCTCGTCGTGGTGGCCGCCCGGCGAGCCGCCGCCGTCGCCGAGCCCGTCGTCGGGCGACGGCAGCGGGTCGTCCGCGTGCCCACCGTCGCCGCCGGCCGCCCGGTCTCCGTCCAGGTCGGACGACGCGCGCAGCGCCAGCGGCGACGCCGCCTCGCCGCCGACCGCCCGCCGCCGCTGCCGGTTCCGGTGGAACGAGCGGCCGATCTGGTCGCGCAGCTTGCGCACGCGCTCCTGGTGCTCGTCCAGCTCGTCGACGAGCCGGGCGCACGCCGGACAGACGACCGCCTCGGCCGGCGGCCGCGCGCCCGTCACGTCGCGCAGCAGCGCGTTGAACGGCCTGCGCGACCAGCTGCCGGTGAGCTGCTGCAGCCGCCAGTGGAGCGGCGACGAGGCCGCCCGGCACAGCAGGCAGCCGCCGTCGGCGTCGCCCGTGCTTCTGGTCTTCATGCCGAGCTCACTTCAGCCAAATGCTTCCTGCTGGATGGAGTCAAGCCGACGATGCACAGCTGTCTGCGCTGGGTCTCAGTATCTGAAGACCGCTTGCTAAGGATGATGTGAATGCCCCCTGCAACAGACGATTCGCGTCAATGCGATTGAGCATTACTCGTCATACTAGCACAGGCTAGCAGAACATACATACCACATGCTAGCAGAACCATCAGCTTCATGCACCAGCATCAGTGGCCACTATTTAGCTTCATGCACCTGGGATGGGACAGGCATGTGGTTATATGACTATTAGGCATAACACTACTGGGTTCTTCAAGGCTATTTGGTTGGTCATTGGTTCTATGACACATAGACCGTTGAGTCATGTAGCGCCGCCAATCTCTCGCGCCGATTGGTCGCGGGCGAAGAGTAGCGACAGGTGAAACTCGAACCCACAACCTCTCGATTGTGAGATGGGCAACTTACCCCTAGGCTACTCGTCCCCTTCAAGGCTATTTATTCCAAGGTCAAGGCACTGAAACAAACTAAGTGAACCAACACTTGAACAAGAGATCAGCCAGTATGACAAAGATTGAACCACTTGCTCCATATGCAATGAATGTGAAGCACATCTTTTCAGAAATGAGGAAAATGGGATTTTTTTTCCAAATGATAAAACTAACCTAACCAGACCTTTTTGCTTGCTTCATGGAGACAAATGTTCATAAAGCCTGTCTTGTGAATGCCCTAAAACAATGAGTGAGGCTGACTTATTATTTGCAATAACCAAAGGAATTTGTCCCCATTTCCCACCAGCTGATTTCTTCAGCCCAAATAGGAAGTTCAAAAATTGGAAAGGTAAAATCCTATACAAACCAAGTTTTTCAGTGTTTCATGACCAATGAAATGCTTTACTCAAATCAATCACAGTAACAGATGATACAAATCTGGAATCTGGTACCTATGTTAACCAAAATCCAACTGACAAAGAGTCTGGTACCTTTTATGTCTCACGGAATGTGGACATCCAGTACATATCTTACTAATTGACTAGGCAGGTGCATACAACCTTGCATTATGCAGACAAAACTGAAGTAGGTGGAGTTACAATTTTACAACCTCCTGATTTGAAAATAGGAATTATGTACTTTTTAGTCACTTTGTAGGGACATCTTTTTGGGGGTGGTCTTGGCCATACCAATTGAGCACTATGACACCACTTTTGTTTTTGTGCAATGCTAAATTTGTCAATTAGAGAGAACATAAAATGACCCCCTAAGGCAGGGTGAGGATCCAACCAGGAATATTGTGTGGGTTAAGGGATCCACATATTATACACACACTTTATATCCATGTAGCAAGCAAAGGGATTAGGCTTGGTTCAGTTCAGTTAGGCTATTCTTTTTTAAGCTTGAAACATTTTTGTACAACTTTTCTGAATTTTTAAAGCATAGACTAGGCTAGATTGGGTTAGATTATGTGATATTTTTGCTATTGAAATGTTTGACAAGAATAACATTTTCATTTTCTTTTAACCAACACCACCTTGAGGGGGTCATTGACAACCACCTATAAGGTTTTCTGGGGATAGTGAAAGAACAGCAAGTGGCAGCATGCCAAAATTTAGCATACCTTTTCCCACATCAATTTGGCATGGTGTATTAAAATGTTGAAGTCTGGTCATCTAGGGTCAATGAGTTAGTTAGGGTCAAGTGAGGTCACCTCCAAAAAAGTTCAACCAGTTGTCACTATTTAACAAATAGATATTTTAATGAAACTTTTAGCATTTGCTCATCTTTAGGGATGGAACAAAATGTAGAAGAGGACTTTTTAATTTTTTTTTTACATTTTGATTACTTAATAAATTTGCATATTTTCTTGTTAGAGTTAAAATAGGATTCTGGATAATGTAAGCATTTTCCATTAAAGCAAGTTGACTTCAAACAACGTTTTTTTTGTCTACTTTACCCATTAGACAGGGAAAATTAAAGAAAACTAAATTAAAATTAAAGAAAACATTTTGACAAAAATAAATACAACCATGATTTTTTGGTGACCGAAAATCATATGGCCCTGGTCGACTGCTTTCCTTTTCTGATCCCAAATAATTGTTGATTTTTTCGCATCTCCCTCAAAATGAATCCCTCAGAACCACAAACATAATGTGAGTCATGAAACCCTAGGGGCCCTATTGACATAACATTTTCAGGGGAAATATTGGGAGTGGGTTGTGTCTGGCCCTACACATCAAGCACTTTCCAAATTACTCCTATTTCATTTTCATGCGATGCTTAGTTTTGAGATTAGAGTCTCTATCAACCTCCCCTCAAGACTGGGTGTGAGGATCTGAGGGAAGAGATGGGGCAGGTTAAAACACCTTTCTCTCACATGTTTGAAATTGGAATGTTGTTCACATCTTAAATGTTTGAGCATACATACTTTTTCACTTACATGCATTTGCACTTAGATACCCACATTTTTACAAACATACTTTTGAATATATACATTTGCACTTGCATACTTTTGCTCATATGTACATTTGGACTTACATACATTTGTGCTAGTGTACATTTGCACCCATATACATTTGCACATACACACATTCACAATGTGTACATTTGTACTTATATGCATTAGCCTACACACATCTACACTTACATACCTTTGTATACATTTGCTTAAATATATTTGACATGCACATTTGTCCTTACGTACATTTGTCCTGGAATCCAGGTATGTAGGTAGGCAACAATCAATGAGTACAGAATCTTGAGGCCATGCTTACCTTCAATGGAATCAAAACCAAGCAAATATTTCCTTCACAAGTTTTTCCATACTAACTTCACACCCTTCCTCTCCCCCAAATGCAATTCAACAGGAATAATGTTCACCTGACCAATGACTGCACCAAATGCTTCAAGTACATTCACAATTTCACCATAATTTTTTATTTAGTTGATTTCAACACATGTTACTTCCAAATGTTTAATGTTTTGAACTCTTAGATATTCAGCATGTTATACTTCATGAGCCTTATGAGTTTTGAACATCTGAGAGGTTTTTACCATTAAGTGCTTTGAGGCTTTGAACTCTAGATACTTTGATGCAGTAGCAATTTTGAACCATTAGGTTTATTGAACAGTCAGTATATTCAGGTATTTGGGGATGACATTTTAGAGGATTTGAACAGTTAGCCACCTTGACTTGTTAGAAGTTTTGAATATCCCGAACAGAACGATGTTTCAACCTATTAGTGATTCTAAATCATGAGAGGAATTGAACTTTAGCGAATTTGGGAAGTTTTAAACTATTCAATGCTCTGAATCCTTTAGAAGTTCCGATACACCCCAATTGGATCTGCGTCCTAGCCAGTATTGCCGCAAACTGCCTATTTCCTAGACAGCGAGATAACATCGTTGGCGTGCAACGACCAGTACGACAGGTGTAGAGACGGTAGATACATACCTATCGATGGTATCGAATATACGTCTGGTGCAGATTTGGAATTAATATCACGGGGACTCGATAGCCTTGGACCCTCCCAGCGATGGAGGCCTTAGACCTTGGACCTTAACGTCCCCGGACGCCTCCGAACGCTGACACTCGAGAAGACCGGTGATTGGTTGGGGATGTATGACGTCAATCCTAGTGTTCATTGTATTTTTTAATCGCTGAGGTTTTTAATTGCTCAGATTTCGTTGCAAATTGGCATATGAGTAGTTCTCGATGTGCTGATTATCACGGGTATGGAAGTTAAGTTATTCATTATTATCGGAGTTATTGGAAACTTCATCTGCACATCCAACTGGAGAAACGGTTCCAAATGTCAGAAGACGAACGAGGGCTCTAAAAAAATAGTTTTGCGATTTATGCGGCAGAATCGACGGCAGAATCGATACTTCTCGCCGATGATGTTAGCATCGTTAAGCTGGTTTCGATGTTTTCTAGCAGGATATTTGTTCTTCACCATCACCGTCACCAGTATGCTTACACACAGAAGCGCAGACCCCTGGCAGTGTCAGACAGATTGGACAGACTTTGCCGCCCATGTATGAATTATTTGGCGGGTGTTAAATACCTAGGTACTGCTATGCAAAGGTACCTACCGGTATTGTGTTTTAAGGTGGTGACAAGACAAGTTTTGCATCCTTGCTTTCATAAAGCAAATGGGTTAGGTTTGGTTACATCAGATTAGTTGGTAATGTGCTTTAATGTGGTACCAAGTCAAGTTTCTACACATTTTCTGGTAAATTTGTATTTAAAAAAAAACACCTTTTAGGACAAATTTACCCATTTGCTTCATGAAGCAAGCAAATAGCTTATAGTTTGTTAGTTTTGACTTGAAGTTGGAAAAGTTTGCAAAAATTGTTTACAATATTTTTGTATTCCAAATTGTTTTTCTTCAAAAGCAGCTGGTGCTAAGATAGGTTAGGTTGGGTTAGGCTTTTTCTATTGAAATGTCTGAAGAGATTTATTCCAGTTTTTCTTTTTTTTAATTTGGATTTTTTTATTTGCCAAAGGGAGGTTTGGCTAGGTTAGGTCACATTGCTTTTGGTTTATTTCATAAAGTAAGTATTTGCACATAAAGTTAGTGATACCACCATCCTAGTCACATTAATAAGCATTGCACTGGAAGGGTAGATTCTAAGAATTCATAAAACACCTGAAAGCACAATTTTACAATTTTTTGAAGACATGAGTGCTCCAGATAAATATGTAGTTAGAAAAAAGTATTGGGTGCATTGACATGTTTGCTGTATGTTTTTGCTTCAGTTCTTGGGTCTTTTTCATGTTCCTTACTTTATGTAATGAACCAGGCACACACTAGGCATTGAATCCATTTGGTTTGCTGTTGAAAAAAAGTGCAACCTTAACATAAAGCTGATGTGTAAGCAAACCTAGGTTATCCTAGCATTGACATGTTTTTGTCAGGAAAATATTGAAATTTTTGTTAAAATGTAGTTTCAAGAATCCTTCAGTTTTATTTTCCACATCAGAACCCCATTGAAGAATGTATTCCTGAATAATTTTTCTTGAAATGCCACATTGGGCAGGAAGTAAGAAAATGTCAAGAAATGTTATGAGGTAAAAATCTCAGTAAACCTATCAATATAATAACCAGTGTTGGAAAAACTGTAGTTTGTTGGTGTCATGCATACCAATACATATTGTACTCCAGGATTGTGACTAGACTAAATGAAATATTTTGTACTCCAGAAGGGAAAACAAAGAACAACATTGTTTGGTCTAGTGCTACCACTCAAAGTCCATACCTTACAACAACTAGCAGTTTCCGCGACCCCAGCTCACCGACCAGTCAACGTCACTACACATCCGTGAAAGGCAGTACAAAGCATGCAGAGCATGCTCGCCGGTGTTGTGCTAAAATCTGTAAACAGCCTTGCTAAAACCAGCTACGCACAACTTGTGGCACTTCACATGTGAAAAGATGCTATATTTGTGTCAATAAAGTCAATAATTAATTCAATATTTATTCAATATTTATTCAATATTTATTCAATATTTATTCAATATTTATTCAATATTTATTCAATATTTATTCAATATTTATTCAATATCTGTTCAATATTTATCAATATTTAATCTGATATACAACATCTTTAGATTAATGAATATCTAATTCATATTACTCTTGGGAAACTTGCGCTGGAGCCTAGAGGTGTTCTATAGCCTTGCTCTGGAGTACTCGCCAAGAAGCAACAGAAATCCCTAGTTGGCAAATCTGGGGGTACTTGGTGTCCCCGGAGTATATATTTGAAGCCTGGTTTTGCCAGTTAGTGTTTTGAATGCGCAATCGAAGGTTGTTTTGTTAAAGGGACAACTTTTTTAGACACAATGAGCCCGTTCAATGCAAGAAAATCACTTCAAATTTCCCAAAATCTGCCCCGGAGCAAGCAAGTTCCCGAGGCGATTACACCAAGAAACCAATGTCATTTGTGCACTTTTACATGACTCACATATTTTTTTTGTAAATGTGAGCGAAAATAAACATACACCTTGAAAAATATAACCGCATTTTGGGTTCATTGGTGTCAGTGAAGGGTCCGTAATACATGTTCCGAAATTTACTCGGACCCATTCCCTGTTCCCCTGCTCCATTATCAGTTGTACTTCTAGGGCTGTGGTAGCGAATCCGACCAGCTCTATCTAAGAGGAAAATTAAAACCACCTGTGAGCGGTTTTACAGGGACAATTTGTACTCCCGTCTAGCAGCTCTAGATATTCCTAACTCGATCCTTGCTTCAACTAAACATTCTAGACATGAACTAAACAAGTGCATAAAGGAACTTATAGTATTCATAAGAATCGTTTTCAATAATTTTTTTTTCAGCTTTTGCATGCAAAATAACTGGTTCTTGGTGGTGAGAATAAAACTATTTTAGATGGATTGTTTTAGTATAATTTGTATTCAACCATCATATATTCCAAAACAATAGTTCATCCATATCCAATAGTGTGCCAGGTGTGCGTTATATGCCGATTCGTGGTGTCGGGTGTGCATTTGTGAACTTCGTTGACATCGATTAAGTATACTTTTGTTACCATTTTCTCTACCATTGCTCATGAAGCTGGCTTATAACCTCATCCTTCGCTAATAATTTAACCACAGCCAATTTTGGGGTCTGAGGCAGAGCTGTGCATTATGCGTCGGTGGCGAATCATACGCAGAAACTCGGAATGGCTCAAAGGTTGACCGGGCCATGAAATGCATTGTGGGGTGCTTGAGATTTTGGACAACAACGGAAGTTAGCAATGATTCAAATTCATAGCGGGCGAACTCGGCTGATTAATTGTGGGACTAGTCCTTCAGAAAAGTGTTTGTTGGAAGATGATCCCGGTGTGTTGTGGTCCGCCCAAGATGAGTGAGTGCGATTCATCCTGAGCTCGGCCAGGAGAAATGTTATTGATGTATTCACATCACATCATGCCTATTTATCATAAATATTTGTTTGTGAACTTTGGGAATACATCACCCACTTACACTCAGGCAATATCTATACACTTTGCAGATGTTTGTATGGTGCATACAGCATGAAATGCTAACATTTATTTTTAATCCCATTAAAGCAATACTACCTGGTTATGGACAACTCATTTTTTTAGTGCAGCAAAGTTTTTTGCATGGCTTAGTTTGCCAAGATGTTTATGCATACAAAAATGCTAACATTGGTTTTCAGTCCCACTAAAACAAGGTTAATTGTCAGCAAGTGCATAGCTATTTTTTGGAATCCAGCTTCAAAATTCGTACTCCAGCTATAAATTTTGTATTCCAATACCAAGAAAAAAATATGGAAATCCTACACTGATAATAACCCCTGTTAAATTTGAATTTTCAGTACAATGGTAGCAGTGCAGAATGTTTACCTTGATTGATAACTTCTGCTGCTATGAGCCATGAGTTTTTGTTAAAGACTGTGTGACTTGTAACTTGTAGAAAAGCAAAATTGGCACTTAGACAATGTTTTTAAAAATGCCTAAGTGTGGATCTTCACTCAAATTTCAGACTAGAGCACTATGCCCTGTTGTGGTGACTCCATCAACACAGCCTCCCAGCTGTGTGATGGTTTGGGTAGCAAAGCAGGGAGCACAGCTGGCCATAGTTCACTTGTCTGATGCTGTGCTGCACAAATAAAGCTCAGGGTAGGAACCCAGGCCATCAGAGATAGAATAAGCAAGTTCTGAGGATTTTTCATTTTGTTCAGGGCCAAGATAATGTTATGTCCTTCCTCTAGAAAGAGGACTATAGAGCTGATGTTAGAACTCATAGAGATTCGTGGGGATCCTGGGGCTTATATCCTCTGTAGTACACCCTTGACATTAAGAAGAGAACCAGGCATATATTGGAGAGACTTTACATGGCTAGGGTGTTAGCTTGACTGCATTTACATTGTCTTGTTTTATTCAGAAAGAAGTTAGTTGCATTTGATAGTTTACATCTTAATTGAAGCCTGAAATGTAGATAATTTGATGAACTGAGGCCACACCATAAGAGGATGAAGAGCTTCCTGGATGTAAGACCAAAACAGGCATAAATACACTCATGAAAGGAACTTCCAGCAT
The DNA here is from genome assembly GCA_034440575.1 of Imbricaverruca yamaguchii. Taxonomy (NCBI): domain Eukaryota; kingdom Metazoa; phylum Arthropoda; class Thecostraca; family Neoverrucidae; genus Imbricaverruca; species Imbricaverruca yamaguchii. The sequence goes on along the minus strand of JAOTOL010001053.1, from coordinate 71,651 downwards.
TGTACATTTCTTGTCACATCCAAAGTGTGTAAGGCTGATGTTTATGTTCTTAGTCATGCTAATGGAACCTCCATTTTGATGCCCTGAATGTATTGATTGCATGATACATTAGTATGTTCATTGATTAAGTTATTGCCATTTTTTCCAGTTTTTCAGTTCAGCCTTCAGTTATATTTCTGTCTGACTGCATTGTGGGTTTCAAGCTGTATGACACTGCTCTATTTGATATTATTTAACACCATTTGCTGCTTTCAGAATGCAAGTGGTTTTGGTGTCTCAAGGAGTATGAATTCTACTAAAGTAGTGAACATAGAGTGCTGTTAAGAGGTTTATTATACTCGACACAGCCATGTTCGCGGACAATGACAAAAAGTCCCGTCTTATGTCGGATCTGTTCGGCGACAAGCCGTCTAGCTTGCGAGCCGAGTCTGGCGCGGCCAAGCCTCGCAGCATGCTGGACGACATTCTCAGTGGGAAGCCGACTGAGACGTCGGCGCCCGAGATTGCGGCGTCGGCGCAGACGTCGGCCAGGCCGGCGGCCGACCCGGCCGGTCCGCAGTCGCGCCCGCTGCTCAGCGACATCCTGCCGGCTGACGGCAGCGGCGGCGACGGCGCGCTGGGCGGCCGCGAGCCGACGGCCGGCGGCAGGCACGGCCGGCGCCGGCGGCCGCCGCCCACCGACGACCCGCTCGACCTCTTCTCGCCCGCGCAGCCGTCGTCGCCGTCGCGGCGGGCGGCGCCGCCGGCGGCCGCCGAGCCGCCGGCGCGCGCCGCCCCGGCCGCCGCCTCCTGGCTGGACGGCCCGGCGGCGGCCGCGGCCCCGGCCGCCGACGCCCCCGCTCGCGACACGCCGGCCGTCGCCTCCTGGCTGGGCGGCTCGTCGGCGGCCGTCGGCCCGGCGGCGGCGGCGCCCGTGACGGCGGCCCCCGACCACCGCCAGGTGGCCGCCGCCCACGAACAGCTGGCGGCGCAACACCAGAAGGCCATCGACGAGTGGGCCGCGCGACTGGCAGAAGCCACGAGCTTGGCCGCGCAGCGCGACGCCGAGATACTCCAGCTGAAGGTGTGTCCACACGGTCGCAGTCGGGCTGCTCCGTCTGTCTTGAACTGCTCAGTAGGAGACGGTAAAAGTCGTTTTTAGGACACCAGGTTGGGAAATAACGTAAGAAAATAATTGAATCGAACCATTAATGCTCGTGTTCGTGGTCACCATTCATGTTCAGTCATGTTCGTGCTCTATTCTGTGCATTAATTTACTTCACTATTGGGTGCAAATCGTAGAGGGGTGGTCAAAAGGTTTTTTGTCCCCATTTTGATATGCTTACTCCTTGCTTTCCATAGCATGTCCTTTCACCCACCACTGTCCTCTTCACTCCTTCTCCTGCACTGGTCAATTGTTGCATAATTTCCAGTAATCAGTGAGAACTTTATGTCCATGTCATATCTCTTGCTACAGCTGTATATTTCAGTTATATCACTGAATGATGCAGGTGTAGGCGAGGCAGCAAATAGTTACTGGGAAAATGAGGTGAATGAAATCCCCAAAGGAACAGTGTTACTACCTACTAACATCTGCACAATAAATTAATGTCGTCCTTTGACATGTTCCTTTTAAGTTGTATTATTTGTGGATAGATGGAGTAACCACAAAGTTGACCACGCTACATGCAGTTGGAAGTGAACCTATTCATCACATTCAATCTGATGACGTTTTGTTTCATCCTGCCTTGGAATAATTGATGTCTATTTTTTTCTTTAATTTCATATTTTTGCCAAATATATGTTGGTGTCCGTGTCAGTATTCAAGGTTGTTTTATGTCCAGGGGCTGTTGCATATCCAGGGAGTATGTCATGGTCAGGAAGTAGGTCATGCTGAGGGTGGTTTACACTGTTCAGCTCAGTTGCTCACTTGCCAAAGATATGTCTGTCCAGGTGTTATGTCATGTTCAGAAAGTGCGCCATGCCGAGTGGATGTTACTCTAGGCAGCGCAACTGCTCGTTCTACTCTTCTACCTAGTATTATCAGACTGACCACTAACCATTGTCCGAAAGTGATGAAATTTGAGTAGAGACACATTATCCCATTGTTTGCCACCATTAAGTGACACTAGCTTTTTATTCCATGTTATGCGTGATATTTGGGTATTTAAGTTGGTTTTGGTTCCTGGCAACAGCACTTCCATGATTGGTAAAGGCAGTAGATTCCCTATTCACGTTATCACCTTCATCCATGAATAAACAGAGGTCATAGACGACCACTCACCAATATGTTCTATGGTGTGCAATACTACATAATTAGCACATCTTTAACATCAGTTGACATTTTATCTCACCTTCCCCATGCCTCTCCATCCTACACAAAGTCAATGTCGGGCTACTGATCGGCAGAGCGTAGCCAGCACTCACCAACTGGACAAGGCCAGGCTGGAGGAGCACATCGCCCTCCTGAAGCGCATGGCAGAGGACGAGCGCACCCAGCTGGAACAGTCGTACCGGTGAGATTCGGCGCAGAGCGACATAGGGAAGCCGTGCTGAGTGGAAATCAGGGGTGGGGCGGCCGGTTGGTTAAGGTCCCAGGTTCGACACTCGCACCCTCAGGACATTTCCAAATTCCGTTGCCGACCGGCGAAAAAGTGTGAGCGGCACCATTAGCCGTGAATGTCCATAAATTGCGTCGTGAATCACTCAATAAACAAACAAATGAGCGGAAATCTGGCAGATCAAAACACCAAGCTTGCTGATGAGGAACCAGGGACAGTATGTGGAAGGTTCTTCTCGTTCATCCAATTCAAATGTTTCGACACCTTTTCACTCGTGCTATTTTGCTACCGGCCGTGCGGTTTTCTAATGTACGTTTTGTGTGAATACTGGCGGGGTGGCGTTACTGACCGTGGTCCATGCGGAACAGAGATCGATCCGGAGCGCACTATCAGATCGAAAATTACAACCCAATGACATAACTTTGCCCGACTGTTTGCTGAACTGCCAATGATTCAGCGCCGTCAATCCGTTGTCGCAATTCCGTCCCGGTCCGACCAATTTCCACCCAGCTTTCTTAGATTGGGGTCGAATACGAGCATGTGAACCGGTTCGAAAACTGGCCAGAGCAGGTCAGGCCAAGGTGTATCAGCACTAAGCTAACCGAGCCGCATGGGTGACGCGGCGGTGCAGTGGTGCTGCACTGGTGGCCTTCCACCTTCACCATGGATGATCGTGCTATTCCAGACAGAGGCTGGCCACGGCCGAGGATTCTTACCACCGCCGGGAGAAACAGCTGACGGCCGAGATGGAACGACTTCGCGAGGAGTTCCGAGACAGACTGAAGCGATACCAGGTACTGCCGTCCACTGTCAGGTTTGACAAGCCTCGATCGTGATCCGCCGGGTAAGACGTGTCGCGACTAGTACGCTGCTGCACTTTAAGTAACTCGACTCTTGCGTTGCTTTGCGTTCACGGACACACTTCGTAGCTGCCTCCATTTGTTTACTGTTGCGGTTTGCCAAATGCATCATATCTGGAGCTGAAGGGTGCCAGGATGTCTGAATTTGCTGTGCGTGTCCCCCGCAGCTGTCAGGAAGCTGTCGTGTTTCCAAGGCACCCCTCTGGAATATACCATGCGCCTCTGAAAACATCAGAGCGGCCATATAACTACCACGTCCCTGTGGAGCTCAGGCATCGGCGATGTCCCATCGACTAATCTAATCGCACCAGTAATTATACTGTGCAACACAGGTACCTAGATGTTTCTCGAGCTACCACAGCGTCTATGCCGTATCGAGAATGTTTCCAACTGCTGATATGGTACCCTCTGAATCGGTTCAGTCACGGTGCTGTTTTCCTCGGGGAGCACCTCGAGATCCACGAGCGATATAAGGCGTCTCACAGGTGCCTCTCTGTGACTGTGGATGATCGCTATATAAGCATCACGGTTTATGAGCGCAAAATGACCCTTGATGTCGACGCGCCCCTAAACTCCAATCCGCCACCACCATCACGGTCGATGCGCCCTAAATCACAAATAACCAACTCCGGGACGGTGTACTCCTCGGTAGTTGTCAGCAAACGCAGCCTGCTTTAATTTCCCGGAACGTCGATTGGGTTCTGGAGTTCATGTTCCGCTTCCCGTCCCCTGTAGATAAGCTTGTGTTCATCCTTATTCGGTGTACAGTGTGTGTGTGTGTGTACAGCAAACTCGCCACCGAAACGCATGCTGGCTCTGCTCAACACCACTCGTGTTTGTGTTCAACATTGCGGATTGTTAGCACCTGGTATTGGCTGCGGTATTAAGTCACCCACAATAGTCGGGATGGAGCGGTGTGGGCTGTGGTGTGTCGCTCTCCAGAGACGGGGCTCAGACGTTCGCTGTGTGTCCTGATGTGTATGATGTCCTCCAACTGACCCTGCTGTTTGTGTGACGTCCACGCAGGAGGAGGTGTCCTGGACAGCCAACTCGCACCTGCGCCACCTGTCCACCATCGAGGGCGTGCAGAGCGCCGAGTTCGGCCGACTGAAGAGCACCTACCAGGAGAGTCTGGCCGGCATGCGCGCCGAGCACGAGTCGGTGGTGGCGCGGCTGAGTGAGCTCCGGGACGCCGAGGTGGACGCGGCCCGAGCCACGGGCGGCTACGGCCGGTCAGTACTGCAGCTGTGGAGTCTCCCTGGACTGTTCCTGAGAGTACGAGTATCATGCAGATGCTCACCATTGCGGATTGTGCTACACAACCATTTCGTTACACAATTCCAGGTAGAGAGATGTTTATAATGTGGTGTGTTAAGCAGTGCCATCTGCTGTTACCATGGCATTGCAATCGTTATTGTTGGCGTAGGTATCCCTATGTTAGGTGTTCCCAAAAATTAAATGAAAGCATGCTCATATGGCTCAAAGTTGAGTTGAAATGACTGAAATAATATTTTAATTGGCATGCTTTCATGGCCAATTTCGACATCCTGCTGTATTCGTGTTGATACCTCACACCTAACGACAAATTATAACACTGGTCCCCCGTCCTCCCCACTCGAACTCTCGGGTCTGCGTAGTCACCACCTGGAAGACCATGCTCCGCCCGGTCAGTACAGTACCAGTACCCTGGCGTCCCCACTATCGCCCTCGGGTTTGCATGGTCACGACCCGAAATAATTGCCTGCTGTGTTCCTTTACAATTTTGTTGATGATTGTGTCTCACGCAGGTCGTGTTGTTCTCGAGTTGTCGGTGCGCTATTTCTTATGGCGCAGCTTCGTTGCTGGGCTCGTTGCGGAAAATACACAAGACACTTCAGCATTTTAATACATGCGCTTTTAAGAAGTGGTCAAGTTAGATGACTCCTAAAGGGTATTCGAGATACGCTGTAAAGTTCATCCCACTATCTTAAGATTAAATATTTAGTTTCATGAATTTAGAAGTGTGTCCCGGGCAATGTGATATTATCTCAGTTGCATCTAAGTGGAACTAAGACATGTGGTTGATGTCATCCCCGCCCTCTTCCATTTGTTACATAATGAGGCCAATAGTGGTAGATAACAATAAGAATGTAATAGTTAATAAGAAATAGAACAGTTAGTATCAGTTCGTATGATTACGAACTAAAAAATGAGTCATCACTAGAGTCTCTGCTGGTGTCCGTACTCAATCAGGTTATATAGCTCATTAACTGTGCCCTTTCAGAATGCTTGACGACACGATACAGCAACTGCACAAAACGTCTGACGTCACAGAAGAGCTGCTGCAGCGAGTTAGCCACAAGTATGACGTCACTCTGCAGGCTCGTGAGACGCTTCTGAAGGAGAAGCAGCAGCAACTGAAAGGTGCGACCGTAGACACCACCATAGTGACGGCGGCAGACGGAATTGTGAGCTGGTGCTGAAGCTCGCCACCGAAACGCATGCTGGCTCTGCTCAACACCACTCGTGTTTGTGTTCAACATTGCGGATTGCTAGCTCCTGGTATTGGCTGCGGTATTAAGCCACCCACAATAGTCGGGATGGAGCGGTTTGGGCTGTGGTGTGTCGCTCTCCAGAGACGGGGCTCAGACGTTCGCCGTGTGTTCTGGTGTGCGTTGTGTTCCTCGAGGATGTACAGATGGTCGATATGTGTTCTGGTGTGCGTTGTGTTCCTACCGGATTGACAGACGTTCACTGTGTGTGCTGATGTCTGTTGTGCTCCTCAGAGACCGAGGACAAGCTGGAGAGGTTGCAGACGGATACGACACAGGAGCGCCAACACTTGCAGGATCTCATCTCCAAGCTTCAGCACAGCCTGGACGCGTCCAACTTGGATGCCAAGGTGGGCCCATGTGCCACCGTAACTCTCTCACGGATAACACCGTCATCCGTCCAATACAGTGGTGGTTGCGTTCGGTCGATAAGCCACCTGCTGACAGCAGTACAATGCCAGATCCAGCGCCTGCTCCACGAGAGCTGTACAGCGCGCCTCTTGCCCTCGCCTATCCGACGTCCCTAGTGCTAGCTTGTCCTGGTTGCAGTTGGGATCTGAGGCAGGCAATCGAAATTTTAATGATGGCAAGATAGACTGCGTTGCAATATCGATGCCAGGAGAGATCATTCGTGCTATGCCATACTGCGCTCTCTACCGGAAAAACAAGCTCCTTGAGCAGTGCGAACTGCGCCACTCCGCTGATTGCCTGCATCCCTGTCATGGGTAGTGCGTTTCCAGGCGACCGCCCATCCTGTTGCGTCCTGCCTCCTCACAGGGTTGGCGTGTTTTTGCCACGTGGTAGTTTTGGCCAGCTTAATTCTGGTCAAGGCTAGCGTTAGCTAACTGGCGGTTAATGCGGCTAAATCTCATTTATTTTTTAGTTCTAGCCATCTTACTGTGAAAGTGCTAAACTGAAACCTCCTATTGCAAAATTTCTTGTACATTGTTAGAATCAGTTATTCACCACTTATATCGCATTAATGCTTAATATTTTGCCCTTGCCCAACATAAATATATATTTATATCCTTATTGAACATAAATGTTTTCTGAACAGTAATGCATATTTATTTCTAGCGAACCTGACTATAATTATGAGACCACATCCAAACTACGCGCCCATGCTGTGTGGTGGTAAAATTTACTTGATACTTAAATTTATAAATATATAAATTTACTTGAGTACTCGATATTCTTGACACAGGTGTAGGTGCTACCTGGTGCTGTTCTCAGCTGCCCGCTTTGCTTTGGTTTGCAGTTACAGTTGGGCTCAACATCTGCCCATGGTGGCTTTGAAGATGACAGGTGACAGGTTTCCATTGGCCACAGAAGAATATGCAGTTAAAATGACTGCGCTGACGCAGTCTACACCCATGGCTTTCGAAACTGCAAAAATGGTCCATCTATCTTCAATTGACTAATGCTATTTAACCCAAAATGGTTTTCAACTCTTTCAAATGGAGCAGTTTAATCTGCTGGTGGTCCATTATGTTTTCAACGAGGTAATTTATGAATGTGCTTTTTCTCTTCTTTGTTGCAAGTACACGAAAAAAAAGTAAATTTTTGATGCTTGAATGTATGCATGGAAAAAGGGTTTCCCTAGCTGGATGGTATTGCCCGCATTAATTGGTACCTTTTTGTGTATGGTCGACATTGAAGGTCATGCCAACAAAATTTAGAAGCCTCATCTTAGACATTGTGCATCCAGCATCGGAAGATGACCGTGACCTGAACTCCAGATGCCCCATAATTTACCCAGTGACCTGACCTCGGGGCATCCCGCCCATTACCCAGTGAGCTGACCTCCATGTGCCCTATCCTTTGCCAGTGACCTGGCCTCCAGGCATCCTGTCCATTACCTAGTGCCCTGATCTCCAGGTACCCCATCCATTACCCAATGACCTGATCTCCATGTGCCCCATCATTTACCCAGTGGCCTGACCTCCAGGCGTCCCGTCCATTACCTAGTGATTTTACCTCCATGTGGCCATCCATTAACCAGTGACCTGGCCTCCAGTGACCCATCCATTGCTCAGTGACCTGACCTCCAGGTGTTCCATGTGTCAACCAATGACCTGGCCTCCAGGTGTTCTGCCTATTGCGCAGTAATCTTACCTCCAGGTGTTCTGCCCATTGCCCTATGACCTGACATCCATGTGCCCCATCCATTAACCAGTGACTTGACCACTAGGAAGTCGATGTGTCCGAATGCCAAAATAGCTAGCTAACTTACCTCCAGACGTTCTGACAACTGACGAATAATATGTGCGTTTCACCTGGCGCAACATGACCAATGTAATCGATGCGCCCTAAAGCCCGAATAGCTAACCAACTAACTGTGCATGTCACCACCATCGCCCCGACCCACTTCGAAAGTGCATTTAGCGACTGACCTGCCGCCTGTCGACAGAATTCTACACACCGCCTGGAGCAACAGCTGGCTCGTGTGGAGGCTCGGGAGAGCTCGCTGGACCGGGAGCGGGCCGTGATGATAGAGCGGGTGGAGCGAGAGCGTCAGCAGCTGGAGGTGAGGCTCGGGAAAGCTCACTGGACCGGGAGCGGGCCGTGATGATAGAGCGGGTGAAGCGAGAGCGCCAGCAGCTTGTGGTGGGGCTCGGGTTTTTTATGGTGGTTTTTTTGTGGTGGGGCTCGGGTTGTTTACTCAGCAACGCTTTCAAGCAGCAGTAGCATCACAGCAATCTGCATCAGCTGGTTTTCAGTCGGATTTGTACAGCCAGCTGACCACTGTCGAACAGCTGACCGCAGAGCTGGCCTTGTCGGCCACGTGTGAACATCGTGTTGTGTGGTGGACTGTATTGAGTTGGTTGGTGCTGCCAGTTCCGTGGTGGGTTTCGTTGGTTTGCCACCACGTACCTGGGCCTCAACTGCTATGACTACATAACCTCATAACCTGGATTTCTGTCTCCAGGTATTTTTGTACCTGGACCACATTTCAGGCGCCCACAATTTGCTGTGGTGAATTAAAAGAGGCCAACCTCAAATTTATGCACTGGCTTTTGCTTTTAGCTGTTCAAAATTTGCAATAAAGTGATGTAAGATGATTTCGCCCTGAAGATCTTGACTGATGTTGCAGTGCTAAAACATTGCTTTTTTTCGTTAGGTAGATATGCTGAAATCAGTACAGCAGTGTGTCGAAATTTGACGTGGAAACATTATCAAAATATCCCACAACCAATGCGCCGGCATCGGATGTGTTGCGGGCCACCAGTCACCTCCGGTGGCGTGCGTGTGACCAGCCGCGTGCGTGTGCAGGGACTGCGGCAGGAGCTGCTGGAGGAGCAGCGGCTGTGGCTGCAGGAGGTGAATAGCGAGCGGCACGAGCTGGCGGCCGCCCACGCTCGGCTCGACGTGCGGCTGCGACTGGCCGCCCTCCCGGAGCTGCCCGCAGGCGGCAGCATCTGCAAACCCGACCACCAACCGGTCAGTCCTCTCATTCGACATATTTCCCGGGGGTGATATGCACGTGACAATCTGCACCATGTGCTCATGAAAGCACCATAACTAAGAAGAAACCACCTTATCTGGCGTCATATTTGTATTTTTCTCTCGCTTTCAGAGAACTACATAATTGCTTATGTTCCATTCGATTGTTTTTCATGTATCTTGACATGTTTGCATTAGACCCTTTCACGTCGTTTACTCAGTAACGTGTATGGCAATATCACTTGTTCGATAAAATTGGCATTTTCGGAATCTTAGAGATGTCAATTTGAAATGGCATTTCATAACTCCAGCCGAACTATGTATATCTGCGGGAGATATGTTGTCAGACGGTGGCTGAGCTGGACACCATGTTGTCAGACGGTGGCTGAGCTGGACACCATGTTGTCAGACGGTGGCTGAGCTGGACACCATGTTGTCAGACGGTGGCTGAGCTGGACACCATGTTGTCAGACGGTGGCTGAGCTGGACACCATGTTGTCAGACGGTGAGCTCCCTTTGTCAGACGGTGGCTGAGCTGGACACCATGTTGTCAGACGGTCCCTTTGTCAGACGGTGGCTGAGCTGGACACCATGTTGTCAGACAGTGGCTGAGCTGGACACCATGTTGTCAGACGGTGGCTGAGCTGGACACCATGTTGTCAGATGGTGGCTGAGCTGGACAATGTCAGAAGTGGCTGAGCTGGACACCATGTTGTCAGACGGTGGCTGAGCTGGACACCATGTTGTCAGACGGTGGCTGAGCTGGACACCATGTTGTCAGACGGTGGCTGAGCTGGACACCATGTTGTCAGACGGTGGCTGAGCTGGACACCATGTTGTCAGACGGTGGCTGAGCTGGACACCATGTTGTCAGACGGTGGCTGAGCTGGACACCATGTTGTCAGACGGTGGCTGAGCTGGACACCATGTTGTCAGACGGTGGCTGAGCTGGACACCATGTTGTCAGATAAGGTGGCTGAGCTGGACACCATGTTGTCAGACGGTGGCTGAGCTGGACACCATGTTGTCAGACGGTGGCTGAGCTGGACACCATGTTGTCAGACGGTGGCTGAGCTGGACACCATGTTGTCAGACGGTGGCTGAGCTGGACACCATGTTGTCAGACGGTGGCTGAGCTGGACACCATGTTGTCAGACGGTGGCTGAGCTGGATGGAATGTTCCGTGGACTGGCGGCGGAGCGCGCCGCCGTTGCTGAGGAGAGACAGCAGTTGGCCACCGAGCGCGCCAATACCAAACAGGTGAGCTGTGGGGCCACCCTTGGCGCTGAGGAGAGACGGTGTTGCGGTGTAGTGCTGTGACGGCTGTGGGGGCTGTTGCGGTGTAGTGCTGTGACGGTTGTGGGGGCTGTTCCGGTGTAGTACTGTGACGGATGTGGGGCTGTTGCGGTGTAGTACTGTGACGGTTGTGGGGGCTGTTGCGGTGTAGTGCTGTGACGGTTGTTCCGGTGTAGTATTGTGACGGATCTGGTGGGTGTTCCGGTGCAGTACTGTGACGGGTGCGGTGGATGTTGCGGTGTAGTGCTGTGACAGCTGTGGTGGGTGTTGCGGCATAGTGCTGTGATAGTTGTGGTGGGTGTTTTTGTGCAGTATTGTGACGGTTGCGGTGGGTATTGTGGTACAACATTGTGACAGCTGTAGCGGGTGTTGCGGTATGGCACTGTGACGGCTCTGGTAGGTGTTGCGGTTTAGTGCTGTGACAGTTGTGGTGGGTGTTGCGGTGTAATACTGTGATTGTTGCGGTTTAGTGCTGTGACAGTTGTGGTGGGTGTTGCGTTGTAATACTGTGATTGTTGCGATGTAGTGCTGTGATAGTTGTGGGGGGCGTTGCGGTGCAGTATTGTTACAGCCGTGGTGGGTGTTGCGGTGTCGTACTGTGACAGTCGTGGTGCAGTACTGTGACAGCCGTGGTGTGGATTGCTATGGCATCGATGACCCAGGACTGCGGCAGGCTATGTTGGCGGCAGACGCCCAGAAGCAGACAGCCAGCCGGGAGTTGGAGCGGCTGCAGTCTCAGGCGCATCTGCTGCGGCTCAAAAGCCAAGAGCTGGACGACGTGTCTCAGGTGGGGCCGGCACTGATTATTGTGACTGATGGTTTTAGGGTGAGCCACTGACGTGTCTCAGGTGGTGATTATTGAGGTTTTAGGGTGCGCCAACCATGGGGCCGGCACGGAAGGCCACCGTTAGTTGTACTGGCTGTGCGCTACTGTCCGTGGGCTACGCCACCTTGCCACCAAACTGAAGGAGATGTTTTCAGGATGTGTTCAAAAGACCAAACTGAGTTGATGTTGGCTATATGTGGTGTTTATTAGCATTTCGCTCACGATTTAGCGAAATACTTGTACGTTTCGGAGCTGCATGTTAATTTAATTTATCCAAGCAAGGAATCCGTCTTTAGCCATTGTCTGAGCCTGGATTCTGGTATCCTTTCTTCTGTGATACAGACACGAAATAACAATTTTAAAAAATTAAACAATTGGTCCAACGTACCAGTATGTAGACAGTCGACATGTCCCTGAAGACGCCAATCGCAGCTTACCGGGCGTCCGACAGCTGGCAGCGCAGAGCCGCGAGGAGGGCCGACGGTCACTGGAGGAGGCGCGGCAGCTGCAGAGGCAGCTGGCCGAGAAACAGCTGCAACTGCAACGGGAGCACTCCAAGCAGCGCGCCGAGCAGCGGCTGTTGGCACAGGTCAGGCCCGTGACACGGCGCGTTGTCTGCCGCTACGCATGTCAGCCTAGTGTTGGCTTATAGCTTGTCCCGTCACTGCCGCACCAGCCCGAGATATGTCCCATGAAAGATGGCCCGCGGTTGGCGTGACCTCTCTCGTGTCCGGGAGCGGGTGCGACCTTTCCTATACCCCGGAGCAGGTGTGTCGTGTGTGCAAAGCGGATGTGATCTCTTCTGTGCAGAGGAGCGGGTGGTAGTTCCTGCGTCTTGGAGCGCTTCCCGTGTCAGAGGCGGTGTTCTCACTTGCCTTCAGGAGCTGTGATCTTTGCTGTATCCAGAAGCAGGAGTTGCTTTGCTGTGGCGGGGAGCTGGGGTGACCTCGTACGTGTCGGGTGCGCGGTGGCCGAGTGGTCAGTGAACTCTGGATACGAAGGTTGTGAGTTGAACACCAATTCGGAACGTATCCCAGTTCCGCGGCCCACCGGCGAAACAGTGTGGGCGGCGTCATTAGCCATGATCGTGCACAAAGTGCGTCGTGAACAACCCAGTTAGAAACTCGTTTATGCTGGCCAGCTAGTGCAAGGTTCTCTGCCGGGAAGCTGATGTGGCCTCTTTTGTGTCGGGAGATGGTGTGACCTCGTCTGTGTCGGTGAGCTGGTGTGAGCTCTTATCGGGGAGATGGTGCGAGCTCTCCCGTGTTTGGGATGTCGTGTGAGCTCTCCTGTGTTGTGGAGGTCGTTTGAGCTCTCCTGTCTGGTGTGCAGGCGCGGCTACAGCTGGAGCAGGAGAGGCGCTGCCGGCCGGCCGCCGCCGCGGCGCCGCCCACTGTCGAGCAGCGGCCCTGCGGCCAGCGGACCCTGGGAGACGGTGCTGCCGGCGCCGAGGTAGCGACACTGAGGCTGGGGAAACGCCACTGAGGCTGGGGTAACGCCACTGAGGCTGGGGTAACACCACTGAGGCTGGGGGAACGCCACTGAGGCTGGGGTAACGCCATTTGGGCTGGGGAAACGCCGTTTGGGTCGGGGTAACGCCACTGAAACCGAGGAAACTTCATTAAAGCCGGGTAACGCCATTTGGGCCGGGGCAACGCCATTAAAGCCGGGTAACGCCACTGGGGCCAGGGTACCGCCGCCGTCGCCGGGGTAACACCGCTGTGACGGGTTGTACTTTTGTGACCAGAGTAACACCGCCGTGACCGGACTGGGATATCACCGCCGTGACCGAGATAGCACCACGAGGCTTGAGCTATCATTGTAGACAAATGGTCCAGATGACATTAACAACTTAGGGAACCTTGATTGAGATGGGAGTTTCAGAGTCGAGGTTAAGCGACATCACCGGAACGAAAACAAAGAAATGGCAGCGAAAGACTAGCGGCGGTTTGTTCCTTTTGACTGTTGTACGTATTATGTGTCCATATCCTTACCGTGTGATTGTGGTTTTAGGGCGCATCGACCATGGTTGGTCATTTAGTCCATATCCTTACCATATATGTGTCGATATCGTGATATCTGGCCGTGGTGTGGTTCGGTACACAGCCACCGAGCCTCTAGTTCAGTGTCGAATACGAACTAGCGGACGGTACTCGACCACTCAGTCTCCAGTCCAGTGTTGTATGCGAACTGGCGGACGGTACATGACCACTGAGCTTCAAGTCCAGTGTCGTACGCGAACTGGCGGATGATACACGACCACTAAGCCTCCAGGCCAGTGTCGTATGTGAACGCGAGGACAGTCAGAGGCTGAGCGACGTCGACAGTTTCAGGTCCCAGCCGACCCAGCCATCCTTTTGTGGAAGCTGCAGGCGGACGAGGACCGCGACTTCTTGGACCGGGAGAGTGCCTTCCTGAAGCAGCTGACGTCGGGGCGAGCAGCCGAGGCCTAGCCGAGGCATGACCAAGTGCCGACGGGGTGAGAAAAGATGGTCCGCGTCATGCAGTCGGCGGCTGCCAGTCGCCGTGGAACTAGTCGACAGTGCCTCAGTTCACAAGTGGCACAACGTGCAGTACAACGGCAGTCCATTCTGCTCTGTTCCGTCCATTTACTCCCGTACTTTGTCCAGTGATTATTTTGGTTGCTTACATATTGTCGAGTACTTTCAGCTGTGCCCAGATGTTTCTCAAAATCCACCAGGAATGTTTTGTATGAAGATTTTAAACATGACAAAATTGGGGGTTGCTAAACGTGAACAAAATTACAGAACATCTCACAACTGGTTGGTTTCGCTTCTGCTTGTCTTCGAGATGGCCTGAAGAACCGACTCATGTAAGCATAGTTAGTTGGCCGGCCCTCTAAGCAAAACATCCATTGAAATGACCACAGTCGACTTCCATTGAACCAAGGAACAAAGGTTTTTCGGTCATCCTTGTTTTCCCCCTTTATACTAACATTTTCCGGCGCCATCAAATATTTAAAATAGCAACACCTGCACTGCCAAGAGCTTTTGTGAGCCTTTTTTCCTATCCTCGGCATAGACAAACTGCAGAATTGTATCAACTACAGGGAACTCTTTCTTATTGGACGCGCTCCTTGTTACCATGAGGTGTGGGTTGTATCGAGGGTATGCTCACGGTTGTTTATTGATGTGATCGGCGTTTGGGGTGCGTCCGTGCGTGTCACCGACCCGAGCAAATCGTATTGTTAAGTTGTTTCATCTCGACATCAATGTGCCTTGCCATCAATGTCAGACATCATTGATTCACTGGTGTAGCGGTGGAGTTGATTGTGCCGTGCCGTCCGCCATGTTCCAACTGCCATATTGTGTTCATCATCCCAGTCGTGCGAAAATCAGTCGTGTCGCATGTTTGAGGACTCAAAATACAGCCCAGCTTTCACTGGTTTCGTTCATGGGTTTCGACCTCACTAGGCGAGGCACGCCGCCCGCCAGTCGCCGCCACATCCCGAGTGGGTCGCGGTGTCACTGCCAGTGTTGCCAAGTGTGGACCGTGTCGCCATGGCGACATCACTGCCAGGTGTGTATCGAGTCGTGTGACGGCGTTGTCGCTGGGCGCCTGCACTCCATTGTTGTGTGCTCTCTCAGGGCGTGATGTAAAATATACATCGACGTGCACCTGTACCGTGTTGTTGCCGTGCTCGATGAAGTGAGACAGCTGGGCTTACATTTCGGCTTACGAGCACTGATAATGTTGGTCTTACTCGGAAACCCTGTTCGTAGTAGGCGGGGCACGTGTACGCAAAACGAACGACCGAATATCCTGGTTTCTGCGAGTAACGTTGTCTGGGTCCGACCAACATTATCGGAACCAACCGCATTAGTTTGTCTGGTGTTGCGATACTGCCGACGGGACTGGCGAGAGGGGTAGCGGCCGGTTGGAGCAGGTGTGCCACTGCCCCCGGGCAAACGCCGCCACAGGCAGCTGCTGTCGGCCGGTCACGGGCACCGAAGTAAACACGCAGTGTTCCTTGCAGGCACCATCACTGTATTACTACGGACCACGTCACCGGGTCGCTCCCTACCGTCCACAAAATGTTAGCATCAAAGTCCGTTGGCAGTAAGCAGGGCGTTCCACGACTAGCAGCGCACAGCAGCACCGTCAGCAGCTCAGCCCAAGCACCGTCATTGTCAATCTCACACATGAGCTAGCAATGTCAAATGGCCCAGATCGCCCCGACTGTGGGTGGCAGCTTCAGCTACACGAATTCCGTGATTATAGTTCGTACCGCAGTCACCAATTCGAGACCAATGTGACAAAACTCAGCCTGATCACACATCGCACGGCGGCGCTACCTTTTGGTGTCGGACTTTCACTACATGCGCTAGCGGAAGACTTCACGGAGCAGCGATAGTCGCTGCCCCCATTACTTCTATGTCTTGGTTGCATTAACTTCTCAGCTGTCCTAATTAGCCCCCCCCCCCCTCCATGATCGAGTATGCCACGCATTCGATGGTGGTGCTACGTTGCGGGATTTGCCGTCACTGGGTGAAGGTCACAATACTGGAGCCGATACAGAACAATCACTTGATGACTAAAGGCCGTGGTAGGGCGCCGCAGTTGTAGAGCTGTCCACGTCAATGGTGGTATCGCGAGCACATGTCCAGGAACGACATCCAGGAACACATTCGAATCTCAAAATATGTAATACAGCCTGCACAAAAAGCAGGAAATTCCCAGTGATTCGCCCCAGCAAGTGCATCAAACTAAGGCGAGCCCCAGTCGCTGAAACAGCTAAAACCGAAATTAGGATACAACTGATGTCACACTATCAGCTGACGAAATAATTGAGATTATGATAGTTAAATACTCACTAATACTCTGCATACATAATACAAACGCAACAGCCAACAGCATGCTCCATCCAGCACCTTAAAGCACAACCAGACCCTGCTTGATCTGCAACAAGGCCATGTATATGTACTACCGTTTGCTAGCGTCCGGACGCAGACCGGACTTTGTTGCACCAGGGGAAACTTCGGTCAGAGCTGTCCCGCCATCAGTCAAGTCTATTGGTACTGCTTGATGAACTGCTGGTGGAACTGCTGCATGCGGTCCAGCATCTGCTTCAGCAGCGCCGTCTGGGGCAGAATGGTCGTCCTGTCCACAAAGAGAGTTGTTAGTTACTGCTCGCGCATATATGAGTTCATGCTTGATGTGAAATGAGCGTATCCCGTTAAAAAATATCCAAAGATCACAACCCGCAGTAATCCTCACACAAACCGCAAACGATATCAGTTCTGAGGCTGGACTAGATGGCTTTACACAGTTTAACCACGGTTTAAACTGGTCGGACAAAGCTAGTTTTTACCACTTCATGGGTTTAAAACGCCAGTTCAGATTTTCGCACAAGTCACAAACGCGGTCTTATTTTACATTATCAAAAATGATCTGGTTCCGATATCTACGTAATTTTTGCACTTCTGCATTTTGGGATGCATAGCGGCAAATCGAGTTTAACTATTAAACTGGGTATATTACATCAGTACTGATAATTAAATCCGAAATGTGATACATGGCAGAGATCGACGGGAATGTTCGATCAAGGACTCTGAAGGTTCATCAACGACTGACTGAGCCGCCAGTGTTCCACGTCAGCATTGTGAAGATCACACTGAAGTTTCTACGTGCCCGGAAGTCACATCGCTGTCTTGACACGTTACTTCAAATCTGAAGACGAGTGTGTGCGAAGAAGCAAAGCCTTCTTACCACAAAGCCAGCTGCCTAAACTTGCCACGGAGTATCCCACGCGAATGGCAAGTGCTAGACCACCCTCCCGTCTCGAAGCCAGAACGCGAGTACTGTGGGCCTCTTGATGATTTGGGTTTAAGGTGCGCCGACTACAGGGTCATTTGGTGCCCATGAGTACTGTGGGCCTCATCGCCCTAAAAATATACCACCAGATTGTACATAAACGTGGTAAATACCAGCAGCCTCTGCAGAACCTGCCGATGGGTGATATAGCGGCTCGCAAACACGGTAAAGAACATAAATAACGGCCAATTGGTCAACCGAAAGATGCCACGATCAAGTATCCTCGACAGATACGCCACACGCAATGAGCCGCCAGCAGCACTGACCTGAAGTGATGCGTGCCCGGCCGCTGTCCAAAGCCGGTGCCGGGCACCACGCAGATGCCAGTCTTCTCCAGCAGCTGGAACGCGTAAAACACGTCCGGAGCCTGGCCGGCCGCTTTCGCGGCCTCCACGGCCTTGGCGGGCAGATCCAGCTGGAAACAAAACCGACACGTCAGTTTGCGTCCAAATATCACAATCAACCGCCAGATTGTGCACAAGCATAGGAAATACCAGCACTGTCAGTGCGGAACCTGCGGATGAGTGATATAGTGGCTCACAAACATCATGCATAACCGGAGTCTGCCCAGGAGATGCTTGCATCTCCCGAGACAAGCACTCGTTCCTTCAAGTGAGTAGTTTATGCTGTGTTCTTGACAAGGAAATAATACCGCGTTGCATCGCGAACGCGCAACATCGACGGTGGCGAGAGAAAACACCATGCCTTCGAAGAATGTGACGAAGAACAGGGCACCATACGTTCATCTGTAGCGCTTTATACGTTGGTGACATCAGTAAGGCTTGCTACACACCAATCTGATCCTGCTTTTACATGCACAGGTGACTCCGTGATCGCAAAATGTCAGTCACGTTAGACACATGCATAAATGAGATAAAAGCTTCGTGTTTGCTTAATGACTGTATAATAGACAGGTTCACATTTCAACTTTTTTCGAAGATAACTTCATGTCGCAAATTTTCCCATTATTTGGTTCATTTGAGGTCCATTGGTGTTGGTTTTAGCAGGATCGATCAATATCTTGGGGTGCCGCATCGACCCTAAAGTTTGCATGTTCGGACTTCCAAATCGATCTTTTTTATCGCAAATCCAGCGGTTTTCCACTCTGGTATCTCATCATCAGGCAACATTCTGCAGACTTACCAACTTGCGACGTCACTGTCACAATGTGCAAATTCTGAGGTATGAAGAAGTCCTAAGTATGGCCAAAGAAGTCTTCAGAGTTGGCCATACTTAGGTACATTTTGACCATTTTTGTAAAGTTTGAGGTGATGAAGAGTGTTGAATGGGTGGGAAGGAACAGATGAGATCGCCATGATGCCGCAAAATCCTGAAAATGATGACTCCAAAATGATGACAGAGCACGATACGTTTACGTTCATCTGTAGCGCTTTATACGTTGGTGACATCAGTAAGGCTTGCTACACACTAATCTGATCCTGCTTTTACATGCACAGATGACACCGTGATCGCAAAATGTCAGTCACGTTAGGCACATGCATAATTGAGATAAAAGCTTCGTGTTTGCTTAACGACTGTATAGCTGTTCACGTCTGGCGTGGCAAAAGGAATTACAGCGCTTGCAACATGAAACTAAAATTACCCAAAGGCATTGGCAATAGGTCATCATGCAGCGGCACACACACTGCAAAAAGCTCTTTTTACTGTTTTTTTTTTATTTCGTAGTGACCAGATGGTGAAAAATATAATTAATAAGCAAATGTAGACAAGAAATTTCGGACATACGCAAATGACTCCCACACCCCACCACATCCCGAAAATGGCAAAGAAAAGTTCCGAAGCATAAGAAGTGTCCTGAACAGTGTTTTTTTCCATGGTACACATGCGACTCTCCATTAGTCGAAATGACACCTTTGAAACGGCACAGATAGGTGCGTAAAATTGCACGCCTGATTATCCAGAAGAGATGCCGGTTGACACCAAACCACATTATAACAAGAACTAATTTAATGCGTCAGAAAAACGCAACGAAAGTTACCGTGGCATACACATCCTAAGGCATCGAACTGCCACAGATCCACACGGTACCCAGGCGCCGTAATATGCGGCTCTTCTGGTCATTGCCGAAGTGCGGAAGCAAGCAAGTAATGCAAAGGAGCCTTAGGCTGTTTTACGACGCATTCCACTACCAGGTTATGTAGCGTCGCCAACCTCTCACGCCAACTGGTCGCGGGCGGACTCGGTAATCCCGCCAGCTGTGGGATTTTAACCCTAGATTTTACATACATGACCAGGATGTCCAGCTCACCTTGGGGAAGGCGTAACCGACCGGGATATCCAGCTCACTTTTGGGAAGGCGTAACCGACCAGGACGCCCAGCTCGCCTTCGGGAAGGCGTAACCGACCGGGATGTCCAGCTCACATTGGGGAAGATGTAACCGACCGGGATGTCCAGCTCACCTTGGGGAAGGCGTAACCGAACGGGATGTCCAGCTCACATTGGGGAAGGCGTAACCGACCGGGATGTCCAGCTCACCTTGGGGAAGATGTAACCGACCGGGATGTCCAGGTCACATTGGGGAAGGCGTAACCGACCGGGATGTCCAGCTCACCTTGGGGAAGGCGTAACCGATCGGGATATCCAGCTCACATTGGGGAAGGCGTAACCGACCGGGATGTCCAGCTCACCTTGGGGAAGATGTAACCGACCGGGATGTCCAGCTCACCTTGGGGAAGGCGTACATGGCGCCCTGCACCTCGTTGCACGTGAAGCCTTCCATGACGTTGAACGTCTCTGCGATCATCGCGGCGCGCTCTTTGAGGGAGCTGAGCACAGCTTGCCGCTCGCGCATGTACAGCTCATAGCTGGGGTCTCCGGGTCGCGGAGGGTTCACCACACAGTCCATCACCGCCTGTCGATGCATCAGACACACGGTCGGCATGACAACAGCTGACACCAATGCGTGGTCTACATAGCAACAGCTGGCACCGATACGTGATCTGCATAGCAACAGGTGGCACCGATACGTGGCCTGTACAGCAACAGCTGACACCGATACGTGGTCTGCATAGCAACAGCTGACATCGATGCATGAAATTATAGCGACATCAACAAACATGCAGGGTGCCAGAAAACAAATGTGGCATTTCAAAATGAGTCATCTAGAATGTAGTTTTGCTCCAGAAATAAATTGGCACATAATTGTTCAGTGGAACTTTGTTTTGTTTTGTCTGGTATCTGCAGGAATTTGTCAGAAAAAGCGGTATTTCCTAGATGAACGCAACAAGATCTTCACATTTCCCCCGTCGACGCAGTCGGTCACGCAAACACAACGCGGCTTCTGTGTTTCTTCTTCTACTTTTTTGTTCCCGAAGAAAGGTGAAAAATGAGTACAACCTGCCAAACCTTAACTGGACAGCCTCAGGTCGACCTCGTTCCACTAGTTCGGAGGACGACGTGAAAATTGTGCTGGTGGCGCTGTCCCATAATCTGTCCCATAAGAAATATTCGCTGCGTTTTATCCTCCAGCCAAAGCATTCTGAAGTTAACGCTTCACATTATCGTTCAAGATAACTTACAGGAGTGTACGGACAAGCCCAGGGTACAAATGCTGGACGACCCTGCAAACAGTGTGCACTTCTGCGTGCGGATACTGAAAATGACCAATAGTGACGAGGACTTCTTGTCACATACTGTATGCACCGACCGTCCAAGAGCTCAAGATCGAGATCACTAAGCAGATGAAGGTTAAGTCAGACGCATGAAAAGTCTGCCTCACCGTAGCACGAAGGGCAAAGCTGCGTCTCGAGCGTTGAGATCCACACGCGGAGAACCTAATGTGACTAGGTTCAAAAGCACTACAAATAAATCTCTCGCGTTTACTGCTTCGCTTGATATACATTTGGTCTACATGCGCCAAATCACTGAACATAAACATCGAATGACACGGGACTAGTTTTGTTCTCGACATTCTGTGCAGCGACTGGTTTGTGGTCCGGTGAACGGTCTGGTGTGGTTTGGTGTGTCGGTCCTACGCGTGGTCTGGTGGATGGTCCGGTGACTGTGGCTCGGTGTGTGATCCGATATGATCTGGTTTCTTGTGTAGTGAGTGGTCCGGTAAGTACTCTGAAGAGCCGCCAGGTGAGTGGTCTGGTGAGTGGTTCGGTGAGTGGTTCGGTGAGTGGTTCGGTGTATGGTCTGCTGTGAGGTTTGGTGTGCGGCTTGACAAGCGGTTCAGCGAGTGGTTGGTGCGAGGTCCGTTGAGGGGTCCGGTGATATGTTCACCCACCTAACCTGGAACCCCCTACCTGACAGTGGAGCACAGTGAGTGGCCAGGCGAGAGGTCCAGTGACGTGAATGTTCGGTGAGTGGTACGGGAACCCACCTGACCGTGGACAGTGGAGCACAGTGAGTGGCCAGGCGGGAGGTCCGGTGATATGTTCGGTGAGTGGTACGGGAACCCACCTGACCGTGGACAGTGGAGCACAGTGAGTGGCCAGGCGGGAGGTCCGGTGATATGTTCGGTGAGTGGTACGGGAACCCACCTGACCGTGGACAGTGGAGCACAGGGGGGTGTGTTGGGTTGGGTTTTGGGGTTTTGGAATTGGTTGGGTGTTGTATATTGGGTGGTGAGAGGGGGGGTGGTTTGGTTTTTGTTTTTTTGGTGGGGGGGGGGCGGCTAGTGATGTTAATTGGCTAGTTTGGTGCTGTTTCCTTTTTTTTTGTTTTTGGTTGTGGGGGGGGGGGATTTTTTAGTAGGGCTGGTGCCCCCTCTCTGCTTGTTAAATATTTTTCTCTGGTACCTTCACGCTGTGGTATTCGTTGTCGCCGCCGATACAAGTGCCAACAAGCTCGACGGATCTTTGGAGCTCTGCCAACAAACAATAAAAAAAAAAACCCCCCCCCCCCCCCCCGGGAACCCACCTGACCGTG
Organism: Imbricaverruca yamaguchii; assembly: GCA_034440575.1. NCBI lineage: Eukaryota > Metazoa > Arthropoda > Thecostraca > Neoverrucidae > Imbricaverruca > Imbricaverruca yamaguchii. The sequence goes on along the minus strand of JAOTOL010001053.1, from coordinate 49,425 downwards.
GACGGTGGAGCACAGCTTTGCCGACAACATCTTAAAGAGCATAGCCTTCACTTTGGGATCGAAGTTGAGCAGTTCACAGTAGCCGCCGCGCAGACCACACTCGCCCATATACCCTGTCAGATAAGACCGCCATGTTAGGCCAGGTCAAGTCCGACCAGGCACTTGAATGAAGCCAAGCCTGCTGAGACGACATCGCGGAGGCGTAGTGTCATGTCAGAACATCTTTGCAAATGCACCTCGCCAGGCCAATACCTCAGAGTCAAGTCAGGTCGTATCATGTCCCACTTGCTAGACCGCAAGGGGAAGTGCCCGGACAATGAGCTATTGTCCGGGCACCCGACTTGACTTGACTCGGAGTCAGGTTAGAACACACTACTTTACGCGCATAGCCGCACCGAGACGCTTAGGTTAGGTCAGGTCAGGTTAGATCAAATCCGAACTACTAGCCATCGCCATCATCGCTAGCGTCAGCGTCATCACTATACTACAGATCCGTTCTTATCATAGCCATCGCCTCAGTCATCATCATCATCACCAGCACCACAGAGCCAGCTTCCGATCAGGACGGGTGTCCACGAACCACTGACCTTTGGAGCAGGACATGAATGAGGCCAGCTCCATAGTGGTGTAGGGCTCCCCCATCTCGGTCATCACCTTCTTGAACGAGTGGAACTCCCGGTCGGCCGCGTACACATTATGCTGATACACCTGCCGTCAGCGGAGCAGTTACACCTGCCGTCAGTACAGCAGTTACACCCGCCGTCAGCGGTCACAGCTGTTGCCAGAGCCGAGGTACACATCACAACCAATCAGCTGAGATACATCAGTAAACCGCTCCGCCAGGCCAGATGCAGCCATTACCCAACGCACCAATTCCACCTGAGCCAGACTGCGGACCAGTCACCTGCCATGAGCCCCACCAGTCACCTGCCGTGAGCCCCACCAGTCACCTGCCGTGAGCCCCACCAGTCACCTGCCGTGAGCCCCACCAGTCACCTGCCGTGAGCCCCACCAGTCACCTGCCGTGAGCCCCACCAGTTACCTGCCGTGAGCCCCACCAGTCACCTGCCATGAGCCACACCAGTCAGCTGCCGTGAGCCCCACCAGTCACCTGCCGTGAGCCCCACCAGTCACCTGCCGTGAGCCCCACCAGTCACCTGCCGTGAGCCCCACCAGTCACCTGCCGTGAGCCCCACCAGTCACCTGCCGTGAGCCCCACCAGTCACCTGCCGTGAGCCCCACCAGTCACCTGCCGTGAGCCCCACCAGTCACCTGCCGTGAGCCCCACCAGTCACCTGCCGTGAGCCCCACCAGTCACCTGCCGTGAGCCCCACCAGTCACCTGCCGTGAGCCCCACCAGTCACCTGCCGTGAGCCCCACCAGTCAGCTGCCGTGAGCCCCACCAGTCACCTGCCACGAGCCCCACCAGTCACCTGCCGTGAGCCCCACCAGTCACCTGCCGTGAGCCCCACCAGTCACCTGCCGTGAGCCCCACCAGTCACCTGCCGTGAGCCCCACCAGTCACCTGCCGTGAGCCCCACCAGTCACCTGCCGTGAGCCCCACCAGTCACCTGCCGTGAGCCCCACCAGTCACCTGCCGTGAGCCCCACCAGTCACCTGCCGTGAGCCCCACCAGTCACCTGCCGTGAGCCCCACCAGTCACCTGCCGTGAGCCCCACCAGTCACCTGCCGTGAGCCCCACCAGTCACCTCCCGTGAGCCCCACCAGTCACCTCCCGTGAGCCCCACCAGTCACCTGCCGTGAGCCCCACCAGTCACCTGCCGTGAGCCCCACCAGTCACCTGCCGTGAGCCCCACCAGTCAGCTGCCGTGAGCCCCACCAGTCACCTGCCATGAGCCCCACCAGTCAGCTGCCGTGAGCCCCACCAGTCACCTGCCGTGAGCCCCACCAGTCACCTGCCGTGAGCCCCACCAGTCACCTGCCGTGAGCCCCACCAGTCACCTGCCGTGAGCCCCACCAGTCAGCTGCCGTGAGCCCCACCAGTCACCTGCCGTGAGCCCCACCAGTCACCTGCCGTGAGCCCCACCAGTTGTGACCCCCACCAGCCACCAGTCGTGAGCCCCACCAGTCACCTGTCGTGAGCACCACCAGTCGTGAGCACCACCAGTCGTGAGCACCACCAGTCGTGAGCACCACCAGTCACCTGCCGTGAGCCCCACCAGCCACCTGCCGTGAGCCTCACCAGTCGTGAGCCCCACCAGTCAGCTGTCGTGAGCACCACCTGCCATGAGCCCCACCAGTCAGCTGCCGTGAGCCCCACCAGTCACCTGCCGTGAGCCCCACCAGTCAGCTGCCATGAGCCTCACCAGTCGCCTCCCGTGAGCCCCACCACACCCGGCCACTCACCTCGTCCGCCATGATGATGAGCCGCTCGCGGAAGGCGAACTTGACGATGCTCTCGATGTTGTCGCGGGTCAGCACGGAGCCGGTGGGGTTGCCCGGGTTGATGACCACCAGCAGCCGGGGGAGGCAGTGTTGGCGCGCCGCGTCCAGCGCGCGCTGCAGCTCGTTCGGGTCGAGCGCCCACGCTCGCGCCTCGTCCAGGTAGTAGTTGATCTGCGCGCGCGGGATGTGGTGCATAGTAACGTGGGCAGCGGTAAACACCGCACGCACGCACGCACCTGCACGATCCCGTCCATCACATAGCGTGTGGTGTGTCACATGGGTGTCTGTTCCACGGCAGAGCACACGTCGCGGGGGCGTTTGCTAGACGAAGCGACAGGTTCGTGCTCTGTCGCAACACGGCACGGACACTGTGCCGTCGGGGAGGCTGCGCTGCTATGAGGATCGCTTCCATTGTGCGGCGCCCGATTTGCATACCAGGAGCGCATTTTACTAAACGGTACCCGAGCCCTGGCGAGAAGGGATCCCTGTAACCGCCAGGAACATGAATTGTGTTAAAGAGAGCGCCAGTCACACAGCGCCCGTGTCATATCACAGGGGATGGTATTTCAGGGACGGACCTCGAAATACGATGGGACGCAGTGTCCTAAAATTCTTTCACCATTAACTGTGCGGATGAAGAAAAAAGTTGCTTGGGAATAGTGAAAGCTTGGAAGAAAATAAAGGATCGCCGCTTAAGGATTAAAAAAGCGGAAGGCCTTCATTTCAGTCACATGCATTTTACATTATTTAGCAGTCGTGTGTATAATGACTGCCCACACATGTGGCAAAATGGTAAAAACCTAAGACAAGGATGGAAGAGCACAATCCCATTAACTGTGACTTTCCAGGCCACATGGTCAATTATTTTGCACTGATGGGACGACACGTGTTTGTGATAAGGAACCCTAGCCGGAATAAGGACGGACTGGATGGAAGTGATGTGCCTCCTGTAATAGGCCATGCACATTGTGCGCTTACCATTTCCTTTTCCCTTGTCCAGCATAGACGAAAGCTCCCGAAACAGCTGGGCACTAGAAAATCACTGGCAGTCAACACTCGCACGTCCGGCGGTGCGCGACAACTTCGCATGTCCGGGGGGGCAGATGTCTGCCCCATAAGATCTCTGGAACTATGCTAGCTAGCGACAAACGGAAAACGGCGTTGTATAGCTGGTGACAGGCTCTATCGAAAGTGTTTCGGTCATTTTTTTCGCTCAGGTCAATATTCAGGTCACTGGGCCGTCATAGATCAAATTCGACCAGATCAGGTGGGACTCTCAGATATTGACACATATCTCAGGACATGTAACACATAGAAACAAACGGCGAACGCTATTTGACAGTCCTTGAAATGTGCTATCGACACTAGGCAGTGTCACTTAAGGTCAGGTCAACCGAAACTATGACCTCAGGTCAAGGTCATGAAATAGCCTAGGGAGGCCATGTACTAATCGACACGTCTTGGCGATACAAGCATAATGACGGTAATTTCAGCCTTCTAGCTCAATGCAGTGCGATATAATGTGCAGAAATGTGTAGTGATCTCAGGTGACTTCAGATGACCTTAGCGAGGTCACTGAGCAAAAATTTCAGCGGTAGCATTGAGCATAGCTTTCAACTACATGCCACAAACGTTGTGAGATCATTGCGAGAGCAAATATTTAACAAGGAGGCATTTGGATATTTTACCATAGCCCTATAATGGGGAAGCCATGTCCGCGACATGACCTAAGGTAAATGCTACGAAAAAACGACATGCATATTATGGTACCTGATGAGAGCATGTCGTGTTATAAGTTTGAAATCAATCGCTCAATTATTGTGGAAGTTATGCCGCCTAAGAACTCCGAGTGTAGTTGAGTCACTTCGCCTGACCTGGTGACCTGACCTAAGATGACCCATGGTTAGAAATGAATGAGGACATGCGGAAAAGACTAATGAGCAGCCATGCGAGGTTTGGCCTTGCTAACTCGATTAGTATGGCGGTAAATTACGAAAACCCGCAGGAGCAGATATCTGCCCCCGGACGTGCGCGGGTTCATGCCCTCCTAAGCCCAAATACTTAGCAAATCAACAAAAAACATCACCACATGCAGGCACAACCAGAGCTCCGAGAGTATGTCATTTCCAGCGCACCCGACACCAACTATCGGTCTAATGTCGAGCAGCCGGAGACGCGTCGGCTGGTTTGCCGCCTGGAGTCAGCATCACCTGGTGCATGTCGAACTCGGCGATGGAGGCCGAGTAGAGCGGGTACTGCGGTATCGGCACCATGACGCCCACGTGCCGGTCGCCGTCTGGACGGTTCAGCAGCGCCATCACCGCCTGCAGCACGCAGAGTGACATGTCGGTGTCGGCCCTGGGGTGGTGGTCCGGTCCCTACCCCCCCCCCTCCGCGGGCAGTTCGGCAGCGCCATCACCGCCTGCAGCACGCAGAGTGACATGTTGGGGTGTTTGTCCTTCCTCCCCCCTCCGCGGGCGGTTCGCGCCCTCTGCAGTAATGTCGGTGTGGCCCTGGGGTGGTGGTCCGGTCCCTACCCCCCCCCCTCCGCGGGCGGTTCAGCAGCGCCATCACCGCCTGCAGCACGCAGAGTGACATGTCGGTGTCGGCCCTGGGGTGGTGGTCCGGTCCCTACCCCCCCCCGCGGGCGTCCTTCTGGTGGTCAGCACCCCCCCCGCGGGGTTCCGCAGCGCCATCACCGCCTGCAGCACGCAGAGTGACATGTCGGTGTCGGCCCTGGGGTGGTGGTCCAGTCCCCCCCGGGCGTCGGTAGCTCAGTGGTTAAGCTGAGCGTCTGGCGAGCAAGAGGTGCGGCGTCCGATTCCCCGCGATGCCCGCCCTTCCTGCCAGGGTGAAAGCCAGGCGACGCCATATGGCCTCAGCTGCTGAGTGTGTCGTAAAGCCGCAATCCATCCATCCATCCGTACCCCCCCCAGCGATTCAGCATCGCCATGACAGACTGCAGGCAGACATGTCAGTCGGCCCTATGGTCCAGCCGGCAACCCCCCGCGTGAGATCGCCTACAGGCGCGCCATCACAGAACGTACACAGACAGTGTCACGTCAGACTGGTACTGCAGTGGTGATGGGGTTCGTACTTCCACCCAGAAACGGTCCACAAGCGCCATCACAAGCGACAGACAGACGTCAGGTCGGCCTTGGGATGCTCCGCGTTATGTAAACGTAGCACTCCTCACAAACCGGCACAACACCAGTCGCTCTAATGCACTTGACGTTTACATCCGCCAGCTTTCCAGTTGCGCAATTGTGGCGTGCATGGACAGCGCATGGCTGCAAACACATGCACATAGGCTCAACCATTATCTGGGCAGGACCAACGCATTAGCTGAACATGATTTGTACGAGATATACCGTGAGCATACAGGACATGCTAGAGATGAACGGCAAGGACCAGGGGATCGTCGAACAAGACCAGGGAGAATCGTGGGTTCCAGCGGTTATCACATTATAGATCTACCAAACCTGTTGTCATTGCTAGGGTGAGTTAATTCGGAAGCTTTAAATCCGGCTGTCCCCAGAATCTGTCTGATAAGGCTCACAGATGCCCATATAAAAAAGCAAATCGCACTGTTTTCAGAGGGTTATTAGAGTTTAGTGGATAGTGTCAGCCCACCTTGATGGCTTCGGACGCGCCACCCGTCAGGATGATGTTGCTATAGTCGGCCGGGATGCCACCATCGCGCTCCTCGATGTACTGAGCCACGTGACGACGTATCACCTCCACACCGACCGACTCGCTGTAGGCTCCCAGACTGCCGCCGCCGCACCCTGGCCAGACACGTCACACCCGTCACACACGTCACACACGGGCCGGACCACGTCACACCCGTCACACACACGGGCCGGACCACGTTACACACGGGCCGGACCACGTCACACCCGTCACACACGGGCCGGGCCACGGCACGCACACGTCACATACGGGCCGGACCACAGCACACACGTCACATACACGGACCGGACCAAAGCACACACGTCACATACTCGGGCCGGACCACGTCACACACGGGCCGGACCACGGTACATCCACACACAGGCCAGACCACGGTACATCCACATACGGCCCGGACCAATGTACATCCACACATGGGCCAGACCACGGTATGTCCACATACGGGCCAGACCACGGTACATTCATGCACAGGCCAGACCACGGTACATCCACATACGGGCCGGACCACGGCACACAAGTCACACACGGGCCGGACCACGGCACACACGTCACACACACGGGCCGGACCACGGCACACACGTCACACATACGGGCCGGACCACGGCACACCCGTCACACACACGGGCCGGACCACGGCACACCCGTCACACACACACAGGCCGGACCACGGCACACCCGTCACACACACACACACAGGCCGGACCACGGCACACCCGTCACACACAAGGCCAGACCACGGTACATCCACACGGGCCGGACCACTGTACATCCACACAGGCACCACTATCACATACGGCCCGGCCAGACCACGTACCCACATACGGACCAGACCAAAGTACATCCACATACGGGCCGGACCACACCCACACACACGGGCCGGACCACGGCACTGGCACTAACCGGTCAGTATGGGGCATGGCACTAACCGGTCAGTATGGGGCATGGCACTAACCGGTCAGTATGGGGCATGGCACTAACCGGCCAGTATGGTGCGTGCGTGTTCCTTGGTGTCCTCCGGGAAGTCAGCCGACTTCATCAACTCAGGGTAGATACATAGAGCGGTCACCTGCAACGTACAACGAATAAGTGCCTTGGGTTCTCTTACGACGTATTAGGCTGCTGGGTCACATAGCGTCGCCAAGTCTCCGCGGGTGGACTCGGTACTGCCGCCGGTTGCGGGATTCAGGCCCATGAGCTTGCAATCAAGAGTCCAACACCCTACCGACTAAGCTACCGCGACCCCAGCAACACACACCCTACCGACTAAGCTACCGCGACCCCAGCAACACACAACGGCATAACACGCAGCGCCGTCGACTTCGGCAACTCTGGGTAGACATAGAGCGGTCACCTGTTGTGACACACAATGGCATGAGACGCAACGTGTCACCTGTGGCGCAGGATTGTATGAGAAACGGTGCTGCCATGACAACATATGGTGCGAAACAGTGTGAGCAGTAGAAGTAGAAGTAAAAAGGAAGTTGAGTGGTATGGTTTGAAGAAGAAAAATTTAAAAAATTGAATCTAAAATCTTTGGAACGATCACAAAACAAATGGAACAAAACAGCCAAAATTGTTTGAAGGCTTCATCAATGAGAACCTTGGGTTCTTCTTGATGCATTGGACTGCTAGATCCATGGCTGGATTTGTGCTTTGTAATACTGGATGTGATAGAGATTTTAGGGGTAACAAAAACTGAGGGATGTCTTTGTGAAAACTCATACAAGACTCTCAGTTTGCATATTCCAGTTCATTTTTACCACTTTGTCACAGCTGCTCAAGGTCTTACAGCCATAAATAATCTGCCAACACTGCCAACTATGGTCCTGAAGGGGCTCGTCATGAACCCTGTGAAACATTCAGAAGCATTTGGCATCAAAATGTTCAATTGTGGGCTTACCTGTCTGATGAATGTCATGTAGGGCTGACCCATTGCATGGGCATCACCGATATTCGCTCTGATGACACTTGCAAATGGCTTTTTCTCACCCTGAAATATGACGGTGGTCACTTTCTCTGATAATCTACCTCCACACATGTACATCAACAGTCCCATCACCAAAATTGATGCTGGTGGTGGATTGTAGTTTAGGGGCGCATGAACATCTAGGGCCATTTTGCGCCCATAACTGAATTGCAATCAATTTATGGTGCTGCTATCATAGTTTGCTATCCATCTTCACGGTTGGGGGTATATCACGTCAAGGCGGGCTTGTCGAATGAAGGTAAAGATATTCTCAGACGCCACGACCTCAGAGTCATTCCCTATTAGTAAAGGTAAAGAAGAGTCGGTGTTCAACCGTCATAAAATCTGGCGTCGTAGAGGATCCAGCAGTGTGCAGCCTACTAAAACATGGTACACAGTAAACGGGTTAGAACAGCGCGGACATAGGGGACGGTCATCACCGGTAAGCATATAACTATGTGTTGCGAAGGTATGGTCTATCCTCAATCAGCAGAGTATTACCTCTTCCCGGCGTTTTGTTCGGTGAGAGGACAGCCACTTTCCTAGTGTCGGTTTTAAAACCCTGAGCTTACTACACCTCGAATTCCAGGTTTGTTGCCATTCTGACGGTATATTTTATAATATAGTGGGGTATAGATCCCCTGGAGGGAGCTGGGGACGGACCACACGGCCACTACCAACGGCGTGTTTGGCCACGTCTGGACGATACAAGAACAATTACGGTAATTTCAGCCTTCTAGCTCAATGCAGGGCGATGTAATGCGCATATATGTGTAGTGATCTCAGGTGACCTCAGAGACCTTGGTGAGGTCACTGAGCAGACCTGCAGCACTGACCACTGGTGAGGTCTTAACATACAGCATATAATCTTGTGTGGACCGCCGGGCTCCCTGTGCCCCAGGCGCTTTTCCACCCAATGCTAACTTACCTATCTCATCTTGTTCTACCTCATCGATTGGTTTGAGTAGGACTTTAGTCAGCGCCGGAGAGACTGTGGCACTCCTGGGCACAGGAATTGCTGTGGATCTGGCTGGTAAAGTAACATCTTCCCCTTAGGCTGAATGACAGATCAGAGGCCATAAAAATGATTTTTTTTTTTGTCTGCAAATTTTTTTATTTGGTCTGCAATTCTTTTATTTGGTCTGCAACTGTTACTATGATTATTGCCCATAGTTGTAGTAGTAACTTCATATTTCCTGGGCAAAGGATGATCCTGGTATTGAGTTCGTCCATGAGGATTAGATTCATATGATGGAGGACATTGTTTACTATGAAATAAATGGAGCAAATGTGCAGTGATTGAGCTCAACAGAAAAATCATAATTGGACCCTGTTCTTGAACTGGTGGAGCTTTTGCTCCACTGGTGGAGGTTGGTGCAGGAAAAATATCCACTTGATTTGCAACATGAACGACCATTGAGGGTTTGTTGAGGCTAGCAGAGTTATGGGAGCAGACCCTATGACTCCTTGATCATAAACTTCATGACAATACTTTTGAGAAGAAGTCATTGAAATTTTTTTTACAAATGTTTTGCTTGGTGTTAGATTGACTTCAAATTGGAAATGTCAGTACCCTGGATGTGGACACAAATCCTCCCAGTGAAAGGTCCATTTTCTTACCATCGTTATTCCAACCATGCCATCAGTCCCATTCTTCCTGATGCTCATGATTTCAGCTCTTTCATCATTCCACCACCAAAAAGGTAATTTATTTTACTAAGGAGCAAGACAGTCAATGATCAACCAGAGTCAGCCCACATATCAGGCCCTGTTAGGTTTGCTGATACTACATGGCACAGCTTCACTCAATGAGTTTATTTTCACTTTGGGATCTTCATCATATGCAGTACAGATAATGATGAACTGGGGTTTAGGGGTGTGTCGACTGTCATGATGTTTTGCACCCATAACTGTGTCTACATGCAATCTACTATGCTCCTACAGTAGGCAGTAAGACAATATTCAGGGATGGCAATTCCTGCTCAAAGAAAACAAATATAGGATATTAAAGCACAATATAAAAATGGCACAACAGTTATGTGAATTAACACCTTAAAATGATCACCTCTGCCCCTTGATTATTAATAAAGTGAAGTATCATTGGGAGAGTGCCTGTAACTTGTACTTTTTTAGTTAGAGGTCACCTTAACCACCCCAGGGCAGGTGAGAATCACATTCACTGTGTCATGGAGGAGGGCCTGACAGCCCCTCACCCTCCACTAACATTCCATCTAGAGAAGCTATAATAAAACTAAAACACCATCAGAAAGCTCCAATCATGGAGAACCTGACACATACCTTACATTTGCATTGTGGCAAATAATGTCATCATGAGAACCTATATTAGGTCAATATACAGACTTAAATATGTGGGGATGGTTAAAAAGGTGGAACTTAGATTATTACAAAAAGCAAACAAATGTTCACATTAAGGAAAATATAATCATAAATTGGTTAAATATATGGTAAATATAATTCTCCAGGTAAGTTTTGGATTTGTGGGATAGTGCTTTTTGCCATGATTCAGGTGATGCAACCACTTATTTTCTTCACAAATGATTACTTTTGTCAACAGCAGTCAATACAATTGATGATATCATAGGGGCATGTCTGCAGCTCATAGCCCTGATGCTTTAAGAAGAAACTTTTGAATCTTGTCGCAGGGGAATTTGAGCAACAATTTGAGCAAATAACCTGACTGAGAACAACACTGTGTTGTTGGAAAAGTATGAACATGTGTGTTTGCCCTCAAAAGAAAGCTTGATAATTATCTAAGATACTGCAGCACAACCAATGCACCATGAGGCTAAGCTCACATTGATACAAGTTGTGAGCAATGCTGAGTGTGGTTTGTCTACAGACTACTAAATAAATAAATAACAGAATAAATAAAATAACCTAGCCTAACCAGAATAAATAGAATAACCTAGCCTAACCTAACCTGCACTAAGCTAATGCAGCATAACATATAAAACATTATTGCATAATATAACCTAACCTAACATAACTAGTAACCAGAATCTTCAGAAATAAATTATTACACAAAACAAAAATTATAATTTCAAAATTTTGAGTTTCCAAGTTCTCTAATTCTCCTTTTTTTTGTGTGTGGGAAAAAAATGTTGTTTAGTCAACATGCTCTGATAAAAATGTTCTAAACTAACAATGGGATGGTACATTTTGTTGCACCACAAAAGAAAATGCAAACTGAGGTTCATTAAAAAAAAAAATAAGTTAAAGCATGACAGCTGGTTGAACTTTTTTGGAGATGACATCAATTGACCTTCAATACCTCTTTGACCATAGATGACCTGACTTCAAAATTTTGACACAACATGCTAAATTGATGTGGGAAAAGGTATGCCAAATTTTGGCACACTGCTGCACGCCATTCTATCACTGTCCATGGAAAGCCTTAGGGGGACATCAATGATGCCCAAAGATGGCATGGGTTAATCATGTCAAAAAGCATTGTTTGAAAAAATCACAAAATCCAAACTTACCCTGATCAGTATTTTTAACCAAATATATTTCCACCTAGCCCTTCTTTGGATACAAATAAGTCTTGGAAAGTCTCTATGAAGAAGGGCTGTGCCAAAATATATTAGGCCAATTTGTGTCTATCTTACTTATTGGTTATTAGGGTTTAGGGGTGCATTAACTGGATTATATTTTACTGAACACCAGGATCTGGCTACTTTCATAATCACCTTTAATTCAACAATGCTCAGCAGCTCCCTGCAACATTATCAAAATGGAACTTGTTTCCTTTCGTTATTGTTTTTGAAGAACTAGCATACACAAATCCCCATGGGTGTCTATGAACGTGCTGAACATGATATTACCGCTCATTCACTCTGCAAGCGCATTATGCCCTATAAGCCATTTTAACTCACCCGTTCCAGTTCTTTGGCTATTTCGCCAGCTCTGATGACCAAAGGTCCTCTTACAGCATACTCTAACTTGATGACGTTCTTGTTCACATCATCCAAGCCACAGAAGGGTCCCGAAGCCATTCTTGAAGTCGATATGGTCCTGCAACCGCACGCAACACGATATATGGTCCGCGATAATGGGGTAGCGAGATCGCCGGTGGACCCCGTCCACAATCGGAGTCCGCGACCGCACGCGATTATATGCCTTATCAACATCAGTATCAAGTTGTCCTACAATCGACAAATTTTTAACCGCTTCAGACGATTATGACCAGCCCCACCACTGAACACCACACACACACACACACCACTCCAGCTTCGTCCCCAGACCACTCGATCAATACGCTCGTGAAGAAGGGCGAGGAAAGGTCGCAAACTGGCGGAGATCAGAGCCATCGGCATGGACAGAAGCGCGTCGAGTAATTTTTACAGGGTGGAGCAGAAATAGAACCAAATCGGGTAAGATGGGACCTTTGACTCGACAGTATCTTCACAATTGCACTATATCGAGACGGAAAGTCAATACAAAAATGAGTGACCACGGATATACGTATTGGTATCTAACCGTTAAATCAAACTAATTCGAAGCAAGAGTAGGTTGATGTTCCGGCAGTATAAGCCACTAAAGCTGTTCCTTCACAAGAAGCAAAACATTGACGAAACTGCGAGAGGTAATCAACGCTGACTATGTAACTAACAAATAAATGTTGATTGATCTGAGCCAAGTTAAATTAAAAATGCTCAGTCTATTGCTGGTTATTGTTTAACTGTCCTTTCTCGTTTATTCTTAGTCATTCATGTCCTTCCCAGTTTTCGAAGCACCCACTATTTTTATGCATTTTTAGGACCCTCAACAATACCTTATTTGGGGCACTTCGAAGTTTTTTTCGGACGTAATCCCTATACGTAAGTGTTCGCATCAAAACTTCCTCTGATTACAACTGCTCATCGTCATATGTTACCAATGTTGCCGGATGATATACAAAAGCGTCAGACCAGGGCGCAGTCACAACTTTCCATGGCGATTGCTTGAGATTCCCATACGGAATATCCACTGGGTGAATGGGAGTACTAGTCAGCAAATGTCGTGTACTTTGATTTTGTCCACAGATGGCAAGAGCGTATGAGGGTTAGCCCAACTGAACTTAATATGACACCTAGCCTAACCTAGCCACCGCATGCGCTTCCCACGTATTGGCAGAAAGCAGTCTACTGCAGCAGTTAACTACCGATGCACTCTGGTGTGATCATTTTCCGAATCGGAACTTATAATCATGGGTTTTTAAAACACGTTTTTTTTTTTTTTTAAATTAAAATTTTTTAATTTTTATTTTTTTTTTATTTTTTTTCTTTTTTTTTTTTTCATTCAATATTAATTTTTTTATTCACGTGATTTTATACATAACAACGCTCCCAAATGTCCTGAGGACCCATTGTGAATGTTTCTTGGCAACTATGGGTGATTCTGACCATGGGAAGCTATGCTCATAGGGCGTTATGAACGTCGCCCGCACGCAGCATAATTAGTGATGTTGAAGTGTAAGGTTGAAAATACTTCGATTTTTCTCTTTCATTTTTATTATCGGTCGTAAGATATGTTTTTTTAAACAAATTACTGCGTAAATTTACTTCAAAATAATTACCCGGAATGGTGTTTTACACATTCTCAGCAAACACTGAAGGGTTCTTCATCCACTCGGAATGTCGCTACTTTATTGCAAAATGGCCGTGAGTTTCCCGCCGGTGCGCAGTTGCCGCTCGATGGTACTTTAAATGTCACCATTTCTTTAAGGTAAGTTATCTGTTGCTATTCTTTGCTGTGGTGGTGGCTTATGTTGTTGTGCACAAAATATTGTGAAATGTTTTGACCGGTGTGTCGTATTTTTTCTTCTAAATATGTCTGAAAAGTACCGGTCGGTGGCCGGTAGGTTGTTTAGGCGGGAAAACGTGGTACGGCGCTCGGGGCATGCGCCCATTATAGTTGCGTATCCAATTCGTTCGCGACATAATTGTGTGTATGTGTCGCCTGAAAGTAAAGTGGTACAATATTTTGAGCATTCGCACACGCTGATGTGGAGCATCGTCAAGCGCACATGAATACTAGCTTCATCTACCGGCCCATCATGGTGGATATGGTGCGTTTTGTGTAGCAACGTAGGCACCTTCTTGTGTATATATTTGTGGTGATTGTTCTTGTCATGAACAGGTCCATAAGTAGATTCCGATGCATTTAACCAGAGATCACAGTTGCATTTGTATTTTGTTATAAATGTGGAGAGGATACCTAATGTTTTAAGCATATACAGAATATCTTTCAAATATGATCAGGATCTCATTTTCAATGAGGAAGAGGGTGAACTTCTGGAGAGTACCAATCTGCAATGTTGTTTCCTAAAATCCAGAAGCAGCCTGTTTTTCAACCAGGTCATAGATAAACAATTATAGTTGTGTATGTAGTTTGTGCATACAAGGTGACTGCTAGGTGTAACTGTTTCTAACACCAACAAAGTATATATCCTGGTGTAGGCAGTATGCATCTCAATGAAGTGCATTGGAACCAGTCAGTTGCCAAGCACATGTGTGACATTTTGATGGATTCCTTTAGTAGCCTTTTAGTGATGTAAACAGCCCATCAAGTTCCATTTTACAGGATGTGTTAACTTGTCTTGCCACATATTGTGCAATCAGGACTTTTTTATTACCTTGCTTAAGTATTGTTTCTGGCAATATATGTGCCACACAGGGTGTCAAATTATACCAAGCTTGCCCTACAGGCATGTGTGATATATTGACATGTAAATAACTTATGTTCTTATGGGTGGTACATAACTAATGAAGTTGATGGACCCTAAAGCCCAACTAACTAGCTACAAATATTTCAGACATGCAGTTTACTCCTCGAGTTGGTGGCAATCAATGCTGGAGAAGTGACTTTCAGCCTGTAAGGGACAGACCACAGCCAAACAACAGAGAATGGTCTGGTTGGAACTCACCAAAGACATATTTCAATAACAAGCCAAAGCATCAGTACAGAGGCTCCAATGGTCGCAGCTACCATAAACCCTATGGTTACCCGTAAGTATGACATGCACACCCATCATGTTACCTTCCCTTGGTACATGCTTGCTTTGTGAAGCAGGCTTAAGCCATCATGATGTGTATTTGATTTCATGCTGGCCCAAGGTAAGCATGATAAATGTTGACTCATTTATTCATTGGTATTGTGTTATACTGCAGAAGCAGCATAGCATGGTGGTGGATTCAATGCACAAGCACCAACAAGAGCTTCGTTCTTTGCAGTGTTCACAATATCAGTGGATTAGTTTCTGGCAACATTGTGTGATATTTCACCAATGTGGCTATCTCCCTGCAGTCATGAGCCACCAAGCCATACTGCCACTGTAATTCAATTTGTGCACAGAAATGATTAAAAAGACTTATCATTTGTGAACCTTTTATTGAAAAGTATCCATGAAATATTGAAAAGTATCATGAAAAAAGTATGTATGCACAAATATATGGAAGCACAAAAGTATGCATGGTAAAATGTATGTGTGTGCAGAAATATGTAACCTCAAATTTATATATGGCAATTGTAGGTAAGTGCAGATATACATGCAGCAAATTTACTTAACCCACCCTGTCTGGTCAGATCCTCACACCTCAAAGATAGGTTGATATGGACCCCCTTCTAATCTCCAAACTAAGCCTTGCACAAAAATGAAATAGGTGTCATCGGAAAGTGCTCAATGAGTAGGGCCAGACACTATGCCAAAAAAAAAAATCCCCAATAAAGTGAATAAAGTCACAAGGGGGTCCTAGATTTTCATGACTTACAATCATGTTTGTGGCTCTAGGGAGTCCATTTTGAGGGGTATTTTGGTATTTTAAAAAAAATCAGAATCAGAAAAGGAAAGCAAAGTCGACTAGGATCATACAATTGTCAAATTCCAGTGTGCTGCCATGCTCCCCGCTCCATTATTTCAGTGTTTTTGGAAAACCATTGGGGGTTGTCAATGACCCCCAGAAATGGCATGGGTTAAGCTCAAATTTACATATGTTTGGCACCTGTACATAAGAGCAAATGAATGTGTGGCATATGTACCAAACCATATATGTTTAAAACACAAAGGCATGTATGCATAAACATGCATACATCGACTCATGCATACATTTGCTCTTGCATTTTACATTTACATATTCTTGTGCTTGGGTACATTTGCTCTTGCATATTTATGTGTACACTTGCTCTTGTATATTTATGTGTACACTTGCATACCTACATTTATGCTTGCATACATTTGTGCTTACATCCATTTGTGCATTTGTACATTTGTGCATATGTACATTTATGCTTATGTACATTTGCACTTGCATATTTTTGTGCATATGTACATTTGTGCATACATTTGGCATGTGTATGTTAGTCATATATACATATATGCTCATGTACATTTGCTTACTAACATCTGCCATGTGTACATTTATCCTTCCATACATTTGTCCTAGAATTGTAAATACCTGCTGATAGTTTGAGAATGTAATGCTATGCAATCATCATAATTTGTTCCTATGCTTTTGCACATGGTTTGAAAACAGGGTTCTTCCAGTCTACAAATCTGTCACTTGTGTGCTATTGTGTCATCATTATTGATAACTTGCTGATCAGTATATGTTCTGTTTTTCCTCAGACCCAGTTATGGGAATAGACAAAATAACTCATTCAGGAATGAGTTCCCAAATGGTGGAAGGGGCCGACCAGGGTGGAGAAAGCAGGCCTGCAACTACAGCAATAACAAGAGGAGCTATGAGGCAGAAGAAAGGTGAGATACTGTCACTGTCTTTAACTGGGCTCAGATATGGATTTTTCAAGTAATGGGGAAGTTAAGACTAAATTGATGGAGTGTATGGTGCTGGATCATGAATGAATGAATGATGTAGTATGTGGGTGTGTTGTGTGGTGCATCCATGTCTTGTGTGGCAAAAGATAACTTCATTTATGAGCAGTTGTGAAAATGAGTCAATCAAGTTTTAAAACCACCGGTTTACAAGCTAATTGATGGCCACTACCTTGCTACCATGAAGCCAGTAGTAGGCAACATAGCATTGCCTCTGTTAAGCTGTGTAGCAGTTCATGGTGACCTGCCACTACCTGATATGTTGTCACCTTTGCTTGGCTGTGCAGCAGTTTATAGTGACCTGCCAGTATCAGACATGTTATCACATTGGCTGAGCTGTGTAGTAGTTTGTACCAGTCCGCCAATGACCGACGTGTTTTCACCTTGGTTGCCTTGGCTTGGCTCTGCGGTAGTTTGCAGTGGTCTGCCAGTATCCAATGCATCATCAACTTGGTTGGGCTGTGCAGCAGTTTTTATCCAGCTGCTGACCTACTGTGTGCTCGCTCAGTCCGCGGTGGCGCGGATCCCAAGTGCGCCGCGTGTCGCCGCTGCGCTCGCGCGACAACTCGTCGCCGCGCCGTCCGGACGCCAAGCGAGCGCGCCTGGAGCGGCCCGACAAGCGGGAGCCGCGCTCCGCCGAGCGCGAGTCGCGGCCGGAGGAGCGCGCCGGCAAGGAGAACGGCCAGCTGGGCCGGCCGGCGCGCCGCTCCTACGGCGACGCCAGCCCGGCGGCCGCCGGCTGGCAGGGACGCGCCGGCGCCGCCGCCGCCAGCCAGCAGATGCGGCCGCCGCCGTCGCCGCGCAAGGCGGGCGACTCGAGCAAGGCGCTGCAGCTGTACGGCGGCAAGGCGGCCGCCGCCCGCGATATCACCCAGCTGACGACGGTGCGCGCCGACACGTCGCACCTGGCCGACCCGCTGCACATCGGGTCAGTGTAGTGTACCTGGCCGACCTGCTGCACATCAGGTCAGTGTAGTGTCGCACCTTGCTGACCTGATCCACATCAGGTCAGTGTAGTGTCACACCTGGCCGACCTGCTGCACATCAGGTCAGTGTAGTGTCGTACCTGGCCGACCCGCTGCACATCGGGTCAGTGTAGTGTCGCACGTGGCCGACCTGCTGCACATCGGGTCAGTGTAGTGTCGCACCTGGCCGACCTGCTGCACATCGGGTCAGTGTAGTGTCACAACTGGCCACCTCAGGTCAGTGTCACAGCTGGCTGACCTGCTCCACATCAGGTCAGTGTAGTGTCACACCTTGGCATCTGGTCCACTGTCATATTAGTGTCACACCTGGCCCGACCATTGCTCCACATCGGGTCATCAGTCGTGTGAGTCGACAATGCTGGCTGCGTGCTCGGGTCATTGCAGACCAGCGTGGGAAAAGTGGTTCGCTGACCTGGAGTCGGAGAATAAAAAATTTGTATCGGAGCCCACCAAGAAAAGAAGATATTCCTGCCCATGGAGTCGGAGAATAAAAAAATGGCCTCAGACCCCACCCCCCTAAAAAAAACAGAAAGCTACTGGTGTCGGAGCCCCCCCAAAAAAAAAGATGATTGCTGAAAAGCGTACAAGCCGCTTACTTACAAGCATACTTACACCCCTTTACTGGACCCTAAGTCACTTCAATTACGCCCACTTAATTCACTCGCACTTACTAGGTTTTTCTCCGGAAAGCTCTCAAAACTTTGTCTCAACCCGAGTATACCCAACCAATCAAGACAAAGATCTTCGCGCAAAGGGAAGGGGACAAAGCAAGGCGAAACGCGCGGTCAAAGTGTGGTCGCTGTGTAAACATGACTGCAATATTTACACAATTTCAAGACCGCTGCTTGACCTCAATTCCTGTAGCCTTTAATAGGAATTCATACGTCAATACGGTGTTACCTTTTTTCTTCAGTTATATAGGAATCAATACACTGAAGATATATGTTCCTAATCATGAAATTACGTTGTCTTTATCCTAGATCAAAACATGAATCGGGCGAGACCGTCCCAATAATTTTTTAATTCTCCTACTCTAGTACGGATATTGTCCTGTCCTAACGGCGACGTATCCAAGGGTGGTCAAATGATGAAATGATAGATTTTTCGTAACTATTTTAAATGACGTCTAATTGTGACCATAAATGGCCCGGAGAACGTAATAACTCCGTACATGCACAGTTACTGCAGTTGCTGAAGTGATAAAACTACTATTCAGATGCTTTTCTCTTGATGGGTTACTGTAGTTTTGCGAATTGAGGTGGAATTCATACCAAAGTAACCCAAGGTCTTTTGCATTTCTTTAAGCATTTACATGGCTCCCAAAATAGGTCTTCTGCCATCAATGAAGTTCGCTAGCTGGTGCTATTTTATGCATTTCAATTCGAAATTGAATGCTCTATTTCATGAAATTAACAGAATTACTGAAAACTGTCTGAGATGTCCAGAATTACGTTCTCCGGTAGTCTCCGATTGGAATGCGGCTGGAGAACAGGACCTCGGGTCCGATATGCGAGTATATGACGTCGTTGTGCATATTTCGAGTTTCACTATGGTCGCAAGATATGGCAGCAAGACGAGAGGTTTCGTAATGGAGATTTTTGGTGTAACGCCAGTATTTCCCGGAATTATGAAGAAGAATCGTGGTATATTCCAATATTTCCTTCTGAAGCGTCATTTCGACAGAATTCTGAAGACATACGAAAAACCTAATCCCTCATATCTTTGTTATTTAGAATGAGACGAGATTGGCGCAAGCCGAATGACGATTCATCTGTGGTTACAGAGTGATTGTGCTGGGCCGCCGTCCTGCCAGTGTGAAAATATCCTGGAGAGTAATTGGCTGAGGTAATAACTAGTTCCGAAATTTACATTATTTTGTTCTCTATTGTTTCTATGCTATGTTGATGCTTTTGTTTCGTTCGGATTTGGAGGCATCGTGCACACCAACGATTACCTGAGTAACCCCCGCGAGTTCGGCCTTGATTGGGGCTTAGACTGAGCCAGGACATAGTTTGTTTGACACATGCACAATGCAATCCAAATAACCACCACAAACTTGTAGGTATTCTGATATAACATGATATGCTTCCTGGGCAATTGACTGCAACCTGCATTTCATGCCTTATGACCTGCTATGCCATGCTCTTCTGTTCTGTTGTCCAGGCTTCTAATTTGTATGATGGACTGGAAACTGCAACTGCATTGTTGGAGCTGTACTGAGATCCTGGAAGCAAAATGTCATCCATAAATTGGCACGTTTCATTCGGAGAATAAAAAGTTCAACATTTGCAGTCACAATCCTGGAGAATAAAATGTCCTTAGGTCTCCATACTCCAGGAGAGGCCCAAAATTCCCACCCTGTTGCAGACCCTGCCTATGCCTGGATTGCACATCCTACCTGACCCTATCCACCTTGAGTCGCCGCGACGGGATGCGTAAGGGAGTCGTGATAGCTCAGTCGGTAGGGTGCCCGGCTCTTGGTCGCCGGATCGTGGGTTCAAATCCCACAGCAGTCGGGATTACAGAGTCCATGGGCCAATCTGGATGAGAGATTGGCGGTACTATATGGTCTAGTAGTTGAATGTGTCGTAAACTATCCCATTGTTCTACCGGGGGCAGGCGCATAGGAATGGTCTCAGGAAGTGATGTGATTGTGTAAAGGATAGTAGACTGAGCATTGGTAATTAGGTATATCCACCAATCGAAGCGAGTCCTTTCGGTGATTTGGTCATGTGCAGCCAATGCAGTTGAAGTGTCCTCAAATCCTAATAGACAGCCCACTACTGTCCTGGTGGTTATTGCCTGCTTAAAGTGATCCCGGGAACGTGTGGGTCCGGACTCGCGACTTCTGCCATGCTCCCGCCTGAGGGCGGGTTTGGCATTTCATCACTCGACCACACGTACCTGGTACACTTGACCTCGCTACTTATCCTCCTCCTCAATGTCCTCAAATCCCGGTGCACGTGGATGCGCCCGGAGCGTCGATGCACGCTCCATGCCCGATGCGGTCAGTGCGCCCCAAACCTCGGCAACCGGCCACCCGGTCCGAAACCGGTGGCCGCCTGCACCGCTGGCCCGACCGACACGTGTGGTGTCCGTGCCGCAGACTGCCCAACTACGGCAACTCGTGCTACCAGAACGCGACGCTGCAGTCGCTGCTGGGCCTGCGGCCGTTCCTGCAGGAGGTGGTGTCGCTGACGCAGGAGCTGGACGGCGACCGGTGTCGCACGCTCGCCGCCGTCGCCAAGCTGATGGTGCTGCGCCAGCGGGCGCTCAGCAAGTCCGTCTCCGACCACCTGAAGTGAGTCGCGCTGCAGCCGGCACGTCGCGTGCGGTTCACCCTTGTGTTGTGTGCTAGTCGATGCACCCTCAAGCCCTAATAACTAACTAGTTTGTGTTGTGTGCTGTCCCATTGCCTGGTGATCCGGCAACAGGCTATGCACTACCGAGTACTTAATCCATGTTGCAAACTATGCCGACCGTTGTTAGTTATTTGAGTTTGAGGGTGCTTCGACCAAAGTGTGATCATTTAGACGCCCGTCGTTGTGCGGTCCGGGACGTGCCAAGACTTGGGTGCCCATGAGTCGTCCCCAGTTCTGACGTCCCGGCCGTAGGTGTCCCTACGCCGCATCGCTGCTTCCGTTCCGGGGTTCAGGCCCAGTGTTGGACTTGCAATCTGTAGTTCTCGATATGGAGCAGAAGTTTTCTGTTCGGCGAATATGTACAGACTATTTGTGTTCCTTGCTCTGTAATGCAATACCAGTTTGCACTTTCCGGTGAATCCTGAGCACCATCACAGATCCGATCATTGTCATTTGCCGCAATTCAGCCTGCAAGGACAAAAATGGCATGGTTTTCTAGAGATGACAATGTTCTGGATGCAGACAATCCATGAGCAGACCACTTTTCCTACCTTGAATGAGACGTCGGCAGCTGACTGCCGCCGCCTCCCGACAGTGATCTGCGCGAGGTGTTCGCTCGAATCGACCCGGTGTTCCGCGGCAACGAGATGCAGGACGCCAACGAGTTCCTGCTGCGCCTGCTGGACACCATCAAGGAGGAGATCGACGGCGGCCAGCCGCCCTGCGAGGGCACCGACCCGCCCCAGACGGGGCCGAACCCGGTCCGAGACAACTTCCAGTACCAGACGGTCGAGAGCTACTGCTGCACCAAGTGAGTAGGCCCGCTCTAGTGTACTGGGACCATACACACTGCAGCAGGCGGTTGGGATAACAATTCCCAGTGTGGACGGCAAGCGTGAGTTGAGCACCCTTGGGTGGTCGTAGTTAAACATCTGATGTAAATATCGACCCATCATTCACCTATCATATGTATGGTTGCACAGGATGTGCCCCAGCTTTGTCCTTGAAGCTCGTCTCGACTATCCGTATCGCATTACGTTCGTCTAGGTCGCTGAGGGGAGTTTCATCTTGGATACTGTGACTACATGCTTTTGGCGCCTATCCCAAGGTCACAGATTTTGTAGCTTAGTTTTATATGTCTGGTAAATGCTTCCGTGTTATGCGATGTATTTAAGGTGTACGTTTTTGCCAATTATGATTCATCCCGATAGAAATGCTTCATAACATTATTATTACTACTTTGTTTTATTGGTACTATTCTTGCTACTGTTGCTATTGCTCATATCTATTGCAAGTACTATTGTTGCCACCATCGCTGATATTACCACTATGAGTAGTGTTAATGCTCTTATGTGTCCACACCCAACAATATTAAGTGGGAGAGCATTAGCTGATGTTATTTGCTATTGAGATGCCAACATGCCCACTCACGCCCCTGTCACGTTTACGGATGATGATTACCCCTATGTGAGAGGTTGCTGCCTGCTTACTATTAAGCTGACTGTGCCACTGACTGCTATGTGGGCTGTCAAAAGGCTGGCATTGGTTACTGCAGCTGCCACAGAGCTGTCACTGACCACTGCAGCTGTCACTGACCTCTGCAGCTCCCACTGACCACTTCAGCAGTCACATGGCTGTCACTGGCCATTGCAGCTGTCACGCGAATGAGCAAAGCTGGACTAAGTGCCCTAAAACCCAAATAACTGCAGCTGTCACGGGTCTTACTGACTGTCGTGCCGGCGGCAGGTGTCACGAGTCGGTGCTGAAGAGGCAGGACAACATCAGCTGGTTCGTGAGCGTGCCGCGCCGCCGCGGCACCGAGCCGCCCAGCCTGCAGGACGCCCTGCGGCTGAGCATGAGGCCCGACCGGCGCGAGCTGCACTGCCAGAGCTGCCAGCACAACGAGTGTCGCGTCACCACCAAGATCAGCAAGCTGCCCAGGTCAGGCCGCCGGCGCTGCCGCGTGCCCGTGAGATGCGGCCGCCAGTCGGGCGCTGTGCTGTCCTCGTCGGGTCATCAGCCCGTGTCACTAGACTGGGCACGTAGTGACCCTGGTGGTCGACGTGTTCCTGAACTCGCGGTAGCTCAGTTGGTAGAGCGTCGGACTCTTGATCGCAAGTTTGTGGGTTCGAATCTCACGACAGACGGCATTTACAGAGCGACCAGTCGGCGTGAGGGGTGGGTGACGCCATATGACCTAGCAGTTGAATGCGTCGTAAAAGAATCCAAGGTTCTTCAAATTCATTGTCAAAATTCCACTCCAGACTGCCTAGGTCAGGTCGGCAGGCTGCCATAGTCAGACTATTGAGCTGTCATAATGAGGCCACTGGACTGCCCTTATCAAGTGAAGTGAAGATTAGTTTGGTCACTAGTGTTCCTCCACGTCATGCTCGCTGACAGCCCACTTGACAATGTTCAGCCTTGATTGCATTAAACTGCTTCAAGTGTCACATTTATCTGCGGTGCCGTTAAGTGCATGACGTTTTCGTTTGCCCGCAGGACACTTATTTTGCAGCTGAATCGCTATGTGTTTTTGGGAGAAGAATCGAAGAAGATCCGCGCCAATGTGGAAATTCCAAAGTTCCTCTCCTTGAACGAGTACATTGCAGAGGATGTTGTCGTCCCACCACAATGGAACTGTACAAAGTGAGTGTTTTCTGTGTGGTGGTGGTGTGATTGTCGAGAGCACATGCTCACAGTACACAATTGTTGTGAACGCCATGGTGCCAATATTTGTTAGTCATGAAGGATTGAGTCTAGTAACGGTGTTCGCATCCTTATCTGGTCTGGCTAATGGATATTTATGATTAATTGGGGGATGGTGATGGTACGAGATCAGTTTCTGTTGGTTCCTAATGGGACAATATTGACTGCTGGAAAAAAAGAATCTGACACCATGGAATTGCACCTGGTGATGGGCTTCAACTGAACCGCTACTTTTCTTTTCGCGCGCCATCTGCAAAGAGTATGGATTTGAGTATTGAATCTGCAACCTTTCCTCAGAATGTCACCATTTGATGGATTGAAATTTAGTGTCCCTTTTTATTTCAGGCAATTTCAGTGATACCAAATTTAGCAGTTATGTGTAAGGTTTGGGAGAATTTCACGACGCATGTGGCGCAAGGTGTATTCTTGAAAGATTCACATATGCAGGGAACTGTTTCGTGTTAGGTTTCTGCGACTCCCTTCATCCATTGGAAACTGACTTGTTCTATGCCGGTATATGACGATAATGAGCTATCAAAAGCAATGATAACTAAGTTTTCAAATGTTGCCTGGTATTTTTCACTGAAAAAAAAGGTTTTGTGGATTTCAGTTCCATTTCTCCACCACCATAAAGTATCCCATTGGCAGTTATGTAGTGGGTCTTTCTAAATAATTTGAGCCCTCACGAAAAAGAATGGGCAAAAAACATCTTGGGAAATCGTACATTCAAGGTTAGCCGGTGTGTTGTTTACCTAGATGCAGTTTCATCATGTCTTCTAATTCCGACAGTGCATACTAATATATTTGTGAAAAATGAGTGCAGTCACCCATGTGATGTAATCAAATGGTAAGACAAAATATTGTAGCCCCATTCTCCCCATATAGGAATCAGTTCGAAAATATTTGCCCCGCAATATGCTTGGTAGGGTGTGTGTCTCGTGAGTGCGGAGGATATCGTGGGTATTGTGTAACCCAGATCGTCTAAAGGATGTAATTGGGTCTCAGTTGTCGCCTGCAAAATGGTACGGCTTTGGCCGGTCGGCTGTAGACTACTGTGGATATTGTGGCTATGTAACGTGTGCAGTCGATGCGCCCCTACGCTACAACACAACTGCCGTGGATGTTGAATTGGGCTGGTCGACTGAATGGAGAAGTCTCACTGGTTAACTGCAAGAATGGACAGCATTGTCTCGCCGGTTGAGTGGAATATGGGTGCGCGTCTCGCCGGTGGATGTGTGGCTGTCCCACCGCGTGTCTCGCCGTCGGGCCGTGAAGTAGCGCGACCTCGTCTCGCTGGTGGCTGTGTGGGGGTCTCGCTGTCGGCTCGTGAGGTAGCGCGACCTCTCGCTGGTGGCTGTGTGAGCGTCTCGTCGTGGGGCCGTGAGATGACGCAGCCGCCTGTACCGGTAGACTGTCGCTGTCGTCGCTAGTGCCCGAGCCGGACGGCGGCGACTGCGCGTCGCCGGAGCGGCCGCCGGCGCCGAGGCCCGCGTCGCCGCCGGCCCCCACGCCGCTGGCCGCGCCGCCGACGGGCGCCGACGAGGCGGCCGGCGCGCCGGTCACCGTCGAGGACGACGACCGCGAGCTGCAGGAGGCCATCATGCGGTCGCTGGAGGAGGGCGAGCCGGCCGACTCTGCCGCCGAGCAGGTGGGCCGGGGTCGAGTCGGCTGCGGCGGGCCGAGGTCAGATCAGTAACCGGCTGAGGGCAGATAGGTAAATGTCAGCTTAGTCACGTGCCGAGGACAATGTAGGTGAGGGTCAGGGCACCTGCTGGGTGCGAGGTCAGGCCCGCCTCTGGCCTAGGTCAGGTCGGCCACAGGCTGAAGGCAGGTAGGTTAGCTGTCGCGGGCCGAGGTCAGGTTAGTAAACAGCTTGAGTTTAGATAGGTTACGGTTACGTCAGCTGCAGTTGGCCGAGGTCAGGTCAGCCACAGGCTGATGGCAGATCGGTCAAATCAGCCTCCAGTCGAGGTCAGGTCAGTAACCAGCTGAGGGCAGATGGTTCGGGGTCAGGTGAGTTTCTTCGGGTTGAGATCCGATCAGCTACCGGCTGAGGTCATGTCATTCACCGCCTGAGGGCAGGAAGCTGACCCTTCGTCAGCGCAGTCGCTGGTCCGTCGAGTGGGTTGGCGCCTAGTGCATGGTTATTTGTCCTCATGACTAGATGCTAACTCATTCGATGTGTCGGCGAGAGCTTTGCCGCTGGCTTGGCCGACTACTTTTCTCGTTATTACCTCTGTAACATGTTTAATCGATTGGATAACACGCTGCGTGCCATCATCGATTGCTGGGCGCGAATGGTCGCAGACGGGTCGAAGCCCCTTAAAGCCCAAATAACAAACAAGCCATCTCACCTGTCGCCACACACCCGGCCAATCGGCGTGAGAGATTGGCGACGCTGCAGGCCTCAGCGGTCGATGTGTCGTAAAGCCAATAACCCACCAACCAACCAAGCAACAAACAAACCATCAATGGTATGCGAATCGAAATAATTTGCTTTCGTGCGGAATCTGCCGAATTGGGCCCGTTTGATCCATATCGGCCATATTGGTCCCAGATTGACATACAAGAACCACAAGCTTTAAGTATCAACTGCCATTCAGCTTCAAGCAGCCTGAAGTCCTGATTCTTTACTGTCATTCCCCCGGCACTGAATTTCCGATATCTTCAGTGCGGAATGTGCGCCCACGATGCGTGTGATGCGTATGTATTGTGCGAGCTGACGGCGTGCGGTCGGGTGATGGTAGCGACCTGAGCTGACCTGACCCGCCGTATCGCGGTCGGCAGGCGCGGCTCTCCGAGTTCTGCGTGGAGGACCAGGAGCAGGAGCCGTGCCCGGGCGCGGCGGCCGACCCGAGCGGCGCCCACTCGTACCGGCTGGTGGCGCTGGTCAGCCACTACGGCCGCGCCGCCCACTCCGGCCACTACGTGTCGCACGTGTACAGCGTCGGCCGCGACCGCTGGTACCACTACGACGACCGCCGCGTCAGCTGCGTCGACGAGGCCGAGGTGCTCGGCGACGGCCACCAGCGCAACGGATACATCTTCTTCTACCTGCACAAGTGGGTGGC
This sequence comes from Imbricaverruca yamaguchii, assembly GCA_034440575.1. NCBI lineage: Eukaryota > Metazoa > Arthropoda > Thecostraca > Neoverrucidae > Imbricaverruca > Imbricaverruca yamaguchii. Next base: position 22,402 of record JAOTOL010001053.1, on the reverse strand, counting down.
CGCGCCCGCTCCCTCGCCGCTGGTCGTGACCGTGTGTCGTGAAACACCCTCGTCCTCTACCGCCTGCCCCCCTGGATGTAGCTGTGTCAGATGGGGACACCCGCCGCCGTCGCCGCAGAGCTGGTGACTGGACTGTGCTAGCATTTCAGTAGTCTTTTAATTTTCCCACTGCTCGTCATAATCGTGCAAGTCAGCCGGGGACGAAATGTTTTCAGTGTGTTGAGCACTGACTGGAATTGTAAAACGTACTGAGTGAAGTATGCAACAGCTGCCTTAGCTGAGTATACAAGCAAGTGCATCAGTTATATGGCATAGGTGTGTTGTCATGACTTGAATGTGTGTTCTAATAACCTGCTTGTGTCAGTTATGACTATTGTCAGTTATGGTGATATATGTTATATATATATGTTAGTGATGATATATATATATATATATATATATATATATATATATGTGTGTGTGTGTGTGTGTGTATATATGCTAGTGTGTTAGTTGTGCCTGGTGTATTGGTTTTGGTGATTTTAGTGTTTCATTCGTGATGCTGTAAGTTGTGTCCGTGTCAATTGTGGTGACTAGTGTGTCAATTGTGGTTTTAGTTTTTATTCACTGGTGTCATTTGTGGTGACTGGTGTTTCATCTGTGGTTACCAGATGGTCACTGGTGGTTTTGGTGTGCTGATTGTGATGCAGTGTGTTTGCTGGGTGCACCAAGAACTGAAGGTACATTCCTGCGTTCTTCGTTATATGGCTGTTAGTATTATTGAAAAGGTGCTGCCATGTTGAAAGGGAACAACGAGCTTAATGGTCTACGGCTGGCGAGTCTGACGTATCTGCATTATTGCAAATGGTGAACGCGAGTGAAAAGTCCCTATTTTGAAATGTCCATTGAAAATTTTCAAGGTAGTTCTCGTCCTCACGTATGTCCGATCGGAAGGGACATGTGTAGTGTGTTTCCGTAGACAGTATGGTTCAGTGTGACATGTGTCCCTCGTCTACCAGAGCATCTCTAGCGTTCTTCCCTCCCCGGTAACTAACCAAATTAGCGGGTGTAGCATGGTCATAGTTGTCGACGCGCCCTAAAGCCCAAATAACTATATAAAATGGAAACTATAACTATAAAACTATACTGCAGGGACCTGTGCACGGAGGTGGTGCGAGCCGAGGCGGGGCCGTGAGGCGAGCAGAGCACCGCCCGCCGATGGACGAAGTACCTCAGCACCTGTCCGGCCGAGTCGGGAGCCTAGTCCGCCGCGATCGCCTCAACAGTGCAAACAAATCGTCCCCGGAGCGACGACGGCGGCGCAGGGCCCGCAAATTGAGTCCGAACTCGGCCGGGCCCGGGACGCCCCCGGCAGGCTGAAGTGGGATCTGAAGCTGGATCTCGTGCGACCCCGACGCCGGGGCTGGAGTCGGGCGTCGGACGGGCGCTCGGAGCTGCGGTCCGGTCGGCCGCGGCCGGCTGGGCGCAGTTGTGATGATTGGAGAGCTCGCCGGAAACGGCGGCGTCGCATCAACTCTGGGAGACTGAGCGGTCCCGAAGAGGGGCAGATGTGTGGCGGCCGCGCCAGTGTAAACATTGTACATAATATGGACCGGCTCTGTAACCAGAACTATGTTTTCACCCGGTCGCACCGACTGTTGTTTTGTTCGGCGTGCGCCTGGTACGGGGTAGCCCCGCTGATGTGTTCCGGGCTCGGGCGGGCACTGGACGCCCTGTTGATGTCCGATGGCTGGTGGCGGAATCCCTGTACGCCCTGCTGGGTGCGCTGGTCGGAGGCGTAGGCCTCGCTGAGGTGATCCGGTCAGAGACAAGAGCGGCGTACGCTGGCGTCGAGATGCTTCGGGTAGATTGGAGGGAGCCACCGTAGTGTTTTGGACTCGTGATCGCAAGACTGGGAGTTCGATTCGCTGAGCCGGTGGCAATTACTGAGTCCACCCCGGAGCGATCGGCGTGAGAGGTTGAGCACGCCATATGGGCTGGCAGTTGAATGTGTCGCAAAATAACCCAGGGCTCTTCTCTGGGTAGCGGCGGAAGAGGCGTATGCCGTGCTGAGATGCTCTGGCTACGGGCGGAATCCCCGTGCGCGCCGCTGGATGCTCTGGTCAGAGGCGGGAGAATCGTACGCCTCTGGGATGCTCAGGCTGGGGGGTGGGAGTGGTGTTTTTGCCAGGGCGGGCTCGCGTGTATTCTGCTGAACTATCCTGGTCGGCTCGAGCGAGTTGAAGTGGCCGTGCTCGTGTGTGCGCGTTTGTGTGTGTTCGGTAGCTCGAGTGCCGGGCATGTCGTCCGGCGCCAGACAGAGCCCGCGGGCCGCGTCGTCACTGTACAAACGGACAGCGCCGGAGCATTCCTGGAGCGGCTCGGGCCGGGTCGCTGCGCCGATCCCGAGCGACACGTACCTGAGTGTGAGCATCACCCGACAGCCGCCCAACGTTTCTGTACGTTTTTACCATGCCCCGGCCGCCCGCCGCCCGGCGCCGGCCGCCTGTGGGCCGTGTCCGGAAATATACCTTCTCGTGGACGGGCTCGTTTTGGGGTGGACGCGGATCGGTCGTGCACTTTACGCGCACGGACCTGTGGATTGCTCAGCTCTTTCCATCTCTGCTCGGAACTCTGGCTTTAGCTTTGACACTTTAGGATGGCGGGACCATAAGCCTTGCCGCCAGAATTTGGCCGCTTATGGTGCTGTCCAGACACCAGTACTGATCAACCATCATGTTCAGTCACTAGCATCGATCACTGATGCAACTAAGACGGCAAGTGCGCTAGTTAAGACGGAAAGGCGAGTGACTGGAGGGGGGACTCTTCCCTATTGTGTGTAAGTTTGGTGTGTGGTGAGTGGCTTTTGATTTCTCCGGAGTCCGCTCCCAGTGGATGTACATCGGACCCGAACATTTCCTTGCCTCGACACCTCGTGCGAAATTTGAAGGACTGACTACTCAGTTTCAGGGTGCAGTTCGAACTGAATAGTCCGGTCCCGACGGGAAGATCGACATTTTAGTGTATCCTCGTCCGGCGTCCCTCGGTGGAAAGGAGAACGCTGGCGTCCGGGTCGGCTCGTATTCCATCAGTGTACCTCTAATCTGCGACACGCTTAGCACAACGCATGCCGGTGCAGCGCAAACATAAGTATTGGTATCAAGATTCGCATTGGAAAAGGAAAATATATTTACCATTCAAACCATACCAATGAGAATGACACCAGCTATGGGTCGGGTGCGCCGCATTTTATCGACAAGCTACGCCCTGGCGTTCCCTGCAGTGACCCTGGGAAGCCATCTTTGGCTTAATCGATTCAAAACACCATTTTATGGGGGTTATTATAACTCCCTCTTCTCAATGGCAGCAATTGTTTCTTCAGATTTCCAGCATTTAATGTTCTGGATCCAAATGTGGCGCGATCGGCCACGGGAGCAAGTGTCGAGATTGTTAAGTGTGCAAATGCTTTGTCCGTCAGATTGCAATGCCAATCTAGACTCGACTCCTGTGTTGGTCCGAGGGTCTCATCTCGGTGAGGGATCTGTGGTGGCAAGAGGGCTACCTGTGAGGGGGCCTTCCGTGTCAGCTAGTGGTTGCTCCGGGTCGGTCGTGGGACCTTTTGTATCAGCAGGAGGGCCATCCTGTGTCAGTCATGTAGCCTCCCGTGGGAGCGAGGTCCGTTCTGCGTCGTCCGGTAGGTCTCCTGTGTCAGTCATGGAACTCTTCGTGGGGGTTAGGGCCTTCTGCGTCGGTGAGGGATCTCCTGTGCCTGCTGGTGCCCTGGCCTCAGTCAGGGCTCTTCCTGTGTCGGTCATTGAGTCTCCCGTGTCGGTGAGGAAGCCTGTGTCGTTCAACAAGATCTTCTGTGCCGATGGTCCATCGGCTCGGGCTTCCTCAGAGGATTCTATCTTGACCTATTTGGTTTCTGGTTTGGAGTTTCTTGAAGTGTCTGTACCACTGAGGATGCTTTTCTGTGATTCACGTGTATTTTTGCACGTTTTTCCCGCTGTTTTTTCAATTGTTAAGCTGCTATTTTGTATATCACTCCTGACGATGGCCCCTGGCCGAAACGTTGAGTAATATAGCATAATCCCTAACGTTACTTTTGATGTAAACTCAGCACCTCCTGGTGTATTGAATATCGTACATTTCTTCTCACGCAATGTCTAAAACCCAGGGGCACTTAAGAGCCATTTTTCGTTGTATTAAACAGGAGATGACGTATTCTGCTGAGAAAGTGCTTAAGAAAGCGCTAACAAGCGTCGTTTGGGACTTTTTTTTATTTCAAGGGACATAAAGACTCCAAAGTGCCAGACTCCACACGTGTGTTCTGTAAGCTTTGTCCAGCCTAAAAGGCAGGCATGGCATATCCAGAGGTGAAAAAATTGTCCAGCCTGTCACCTACACAATATCGAACATCACCAGGCTATCACATGTTCATAGCTCGTATTAAGACCCGCATACATGTGTGTGAACGCGAAATATCGACCATGCCGCTGAAATGGAACAAAGAGGAACGCTTTAGTCTATTCATTACCACCAATTTGTTTAATTATATACGATCTTCAATTATTAAATAATATGTAAAATTACAGAACATCCTATAAGCGAATCTTGCTTCTATGGGGGGTATTCATCGATGTCCATCTATGGTGCGTATTATTGTGGTTTAATGTGCTCACAATATGTTGTGCACACATTTTACTTGGCAAAGCAAAACCACAGGTTATGCTAGCTTTTATTGTGAAAATATGCTGAATTTATATGAGAAAAAAATAAGAGTTTCCTTTGAAAAAAAAGATAAGGCCAGGTCAGGTTTCTTAACATTTTTATTATTGAACACACAAATTGTGCCTATATTGAGGAAACAACTTAAAATGAGGTAGGGTAAACCAGGCGAGGCTATTTTTGGTATGAAACAATAGTAGCGTTATTTTGCTTTCTAACTAAAAATAAGCACGTCTGAGGGGAGTCAGTGGTCACATCATCCCAATCATGCTAATAAACATGGTATTACAACAAGCCTTTCTCCAAATCCAATGACTCATTGAAAATGAAATTCACCAATACAAATTGAATTCCCTTGTCCAACAAGGAAGTCAATGTAGCGCCAATGTCAAGGGCAGAGTGTCGTATGTCATATTTTGCATTAGTGTCGAGTAATTTTTTTAAACCTTTTGGTGAATGCAACAAGTTCTGCTTATGACAAAGCGTGGGCCCTGACACAAATATATAAAACCCATGGAAGTGACCAGATGAAATCATTAAAATAAAGGCTCATATTAGGAGAACCAAAACATTCTTTTTCATGATAAGGATTACAGAAGTCTGCAGTGTGGCAAAATCGTTGAAATAATATGTTAGACATGTTAGACCGAGAAACGAGAAGTGTCAAACTGAGAAACTGAGAAAACTGCCACTTTAGCTAGGTATGACCAGGGTTGGGTTTATGTCTTGGAATTCTGGAATTGGAGAGGAAAATGAGGTGGCCTTACATGTTGATATAGAGCAGAGGACTTTGAGGACTTTTCTTTTTATCTGAATCTTGGATTATGAGAGGAAAACTGTGTGGCATTCCACGTTGGAGAATAATGTGATTTGTTTCTGTCATTAAAAAAACGATTTTCGCACTTTTCACGGTTATGCTCCGTGTTTCCATGTTCCCATGGTCATTACCAAACATCAAGGAGATTGCAGTCATTGTCAGACTCTATTCGTCTTTTGAAAAAAAATGGAGTGGAAGACTTCTTGGAGATGAAATCTATTTTGGGCGGCCAACATCAAAGACAAGACCATGTTTCCAATACTTGTCCTGACTCTCAAAGACGAAACACCACCTACGCAAACATACACAAGTTCAGCTTCAATAGCGCCTTGGTACTTATTAGGTAGATACGTTGACACTGAAACCAGCTTTGAAAACAAACTGCGCCGGAAAACGGAACTGCTGCGTCGGATTCAATCTCTGGACGGTGACAGGATACTGTTCCGCCCCGCTGCCGTTTGAGATTGCCGAAAGTGACGCCTGGTAATGGTTGCGGGCACCGACGATTGTAACAAAAGTATTTGCGATGGGTAAAATCCGAAGGACCTGTGAGCATCACAAAGAGTGTGGCTATCCGCACGTACAACTTTCTCCGCGAATTGCCATTCGACAGGGGTGTGGAGACAGTGGAAAGCAGAGCCTTTTTCACGGACTGAAACACGTGCAGCCCGTGTCACCATGACTGCTCCCGCACACTCTGCAGCCACTGATCGTCAATTGGAAAATTGTAGCCGGTACATGGGGCCATGATGTGAAGGTAACGGTATGTCGCTAAGTTTATCCGTTTCAGAGAACCAGATCAAATCGTGAAAAACGCTCAAAAACGTCACTTCCTCTTTCCACACACCCCTCGCGTGCGCGTGCTTCGGAAACTGTTGCCACGACTATATTGACAATTGTCGAGGCAATACTGAGGTGTTAGTTTGGTGTCAATCGATCTATTGGCTGTCGAGATATTGCGGTCTGAATCGGGTCGATGGGGAGCGCTAAAATTAGTGATGTTCCGAACGAAAAATCTCAGTTTTACATGCTATTCCTACGGGCGACCGGTCATTCACCAGACACACGTTCTCTCAGGACTCCAGTGACGCGCACGCGCAACACGTTGACCCGACCGCAACGAAATTGTACCCAACGGATAGCCAACATTTGGAGCTTTCACGTGATGTCAGCCATATCTCGGTACCTGTGATGGGAGCCGTGCCACACGCCACAAACTGCGCTGGAAAACGGAACTGTTGCGTCGGGCTCAACCTCTGGACGGGGACGGGACAGTTCGTAGGTGACAGGCTTACCACGGCAATGTTAAAACCAATGGGCCTTACCACGAGTGGCCGAGTTTTTTCAGCCCCCCCCCCTGTCCCCTCGATCATAGCTACTAAATTGTTTATGTACGCTTCTGATGCATGCACTGAAACAAGATTAGTACGTATATGTCTGGATGGTTAGAAAATACAAATTGGGCATGTTAAGAGGCAAAAGGCCTGATTATAAATACAACCCATACACAATGATAATAAGTACCGTAAGTTGTCACCATAACTGGAGATATTTTAAAAATATCTGTCACCCACGCTCGTGGCCGAGTAGCCGTTTCTTTTTCACCTCTGGGCATATCATCATAGCACAACGAGTCTAACAAGTCACATGACTAATCACCATAAACAGGATCATGAATCGAAGAATCCGGCAGGCGACAAAAACTCAATAAACAGCTTCTTCTTCCCCAAAGAAAAATAGGTGGTCAGATGGAATAAAAATTCCGATAAGTGGAAGTCTATGACCTCAGCGATAGCCAAGTGGTGTGTTAAAGACACCAGGCCAGCCGCCATCGTCGGTGACGACGGTTTCATCCGTGTGATGGCTCTGGCTTGTCCGGAGTATGACGTGCCCTGTGAGATAACCATCACAAAATACATAGACGACATGCACGCCAAGGAGTCGGCTCGGGTCAAGAAGGAACTGAAGCAGTTGGAGTTCGTGGCCACTACTACTGATGGTGGAAGCTCAAGCAACGCAAGCAGTTTCCAGGAGACCGAGGTGCAAGGGGTCACCGATGACTTCCAGATTAAATATTTCACGCTGGGCGTGAAAGAGCTAAAGGAGTCACATACCGCCGTCAACTATCGAAAGAATACGGAAAAGATCACCGAAGAATTTGGTGTGAACGGCAAAGTCGTTACTGAGCTACTGAGTGCATTGCCTTTGGCGAACGACCACGCTCATATCCTGAAAATATGAGTGAAATCAGGTGGCATGTGAAAAGGATGCCGAATGTCCATGCGAATGCGTAGATAATAGCAAGTGCATTTCCTGTGGTGTTCATCATAGGGGTGCCCTGTAGCCTGTTTGCGAAGGACCTGTGGCGCAGCTCTCAGGGAGACCACTTCCTTGGACCCTTCCTTACTCATGGCTACGCCCCTGATGTACCGTTGTTTCGCTTACCACACGTTCCGCCCCGAACATCCCTCCGACATTCCCACGTCGATTGCCATGCCAACTAGCCTTGATGTGAAAAACAGCCCGGCAGAGGTGCGTGTTCCAGCCTCACCTTGCCTAACCTCGAATAACTTTCCAAAGATTTGGAAGGCAAAAAATTACACCAATAATAATCGGGTGTCTTGCTTTGTGACGAGGTGAGAAACAGGGCCGTCGGGTAACCGCACATGGCTCGAGCACTCGCCCTGGTGATGCTCGAACTCTGTCGCCCATTGGCCGTTTCCTCCTGTCGGAGGCGTATGGTGTGCTGGTGCCCGGCACGTGGACGAAACACGAGCCGGCCGTTCAGCTGATCGCAAAGGTCATCTCAAGGTGATGCGCAGACAGGCTCCCTGGCGCGGGGCACGCGTTTCCAGACTGATTTTGTCGACCTCTTCCTGCAACACCCAAGCTGCATTTCCCCGCGAAAATGTTCTACTTTGACTTCTCACCGAAATGTTTCAGCACGTGTACCGCCTTCCTCCGCCGAAAACCCTGGCTACGCCACTGCGGGCGATGTCGTAACCGCCGCGCAGTGGCTGGCGTTGTGTAGTGCTCCCCCGAATGCTCACGCCTTGTCCCCGAGCGGGGAGAGCTGGCCCTGGCCTGTCAGAGCTGTAGACGGACCGGTAGCGCTCGTTGGAGTCGTTGGGTGCGGTCGCGTACTGGTGCACAGAACCGGGCTGCTACAGGTAAAGTTGGCCGGGGTATTCCCGGTCTGGTCTGTATGTGTTGGTGGTAAATATGCATAAGGGGCTATACTTCAATATTTGGTTAAAAAACGTCGTCCTAATTCTCGTGATGTCACTTTTATAGTAATTTCTTTTGTAAGTAAGTAGGAACCGGCTGGGACCTAAACAATTGAAGTTGAGATATTTATCTCAAGAAGTAGTCATTTCACCAAGAAAAGAGCTCATTGAAAGAAGTTCGAAAAGTCGTCAAGAAAAGTTATCGATTCAAATGCACGTTATGACTCAATACCTATCGCTCAACAAAAACGTGACTGATTACATGTGGCGGGAAAACCAATTGCATACAAATCCTAGCCTTGCCTAATTTACTGATGCTAGGTTGTCTGATCCCACTGGTATCGATGGTGAACAACGTATTGCCTACTGAAACTAGTTAGCTTACGACCTGCTAATATTGAATCGCCTGCCGCCTGCTGATAACGGATCGCCTAAAACCTGAATACATTGGTGGAGGATTGCATACAATGTCGTGGGTGCTTTCCATTGGTTACAGCATACAACAGGCCCTGGAACTTTCAGCAGTGCTTTCCCATGGGACGGCGTATTTGGCTTCAGGGGTGGTCAATAGGTGTCTGGGGAGGGGTACACTGCACAGGCATTCCAAGACAATTCAATTATTCACCCATGGCTACGTATGATGAACCACCTAACAGCTTCCTATCTGAACAATATGCTGGTTAGTGTGGAGCCCACAGCTCGCCGTTTGTGGTAGCACACCATGGTCACGCCAAAAAAAACGCAAAAGCTATTCCGATAACCACGGTGACCTCGCATTCGTTTATCTTGCCACAAACAGCCTTGATCACTGCACCACTGCGAGATTGATGAACCTTCTCCGTGCGGCCGGAGGGCCCAGTTTCAAAAGTGTGCCCAATCCATCAGGACAGTGGCCTATTCTTCAACTTGGGTTCCTCCGTCAGGCCGGGCGCCTTTTGTGCGGTTTCAACCTTCGTCGGCTCGGGGGCCCTTCATACCGGTTTGGGCTCTCATGTACTACTCGGGAGCCTTCCGCAACTATAGGATTCCTCTCCGTCGCCAAGAGGCCCCCCGGTGCGGCCCAGGATCCTCCCGCAGCTAGGGGTCCTTTCGGTCGCCGAGATGCTCTCCGACGGCCCGGACCCTACCTCAGCTATGGTTCTCTCCGTCGGCGAGGGGCGCAGTCAGCTCAGGAGCCGTCTTTATCGGCCAAGAACATTTTCAGACCGGATAACCATCAACAGCCCGAGCCCCTTCCGTCGGCTCAGTGGCCCTTCACATCGGCTCGGGCTCCTCTCCGGCAGTTATAGGGCCCTTCACAATCGGCTCGGGGTTCCTTCAGCTCAGAGGCTCTGATCGTTTGATCAGCGATCCTCTTTGCTGGCCGGGATCCTCTGTCGGTCCGGGACCCTTGCAACAACCTGAGTCCTTAGTCGGGCTAGAAGCCCTTCACGTTGGCCCAGCTTGGGTTCGTCTGCCCTTGGGCACCCCCTGGTGACTGGGGGTGGGAGACTCTTCATCGGCACAGGAGCCCCTCAATCAGCCCTCCATTTCGTTTGCCAGGGTGCCCTTCGTCGCCCCGATCGCCCAAGCCGGTCGCTCGAAATTTTCCTTCGAACGCCAAATTTACTGTGTGCTTCGACACGGCCTATGTCGAAACACTCATTCAAAGGATCGCTTAGGCCGCTTCGGGGCCAGGGTGGAGGACATGACTCCACCACCGTCTGGATCTGCCACCGTTTGTTTTTATGCTTAGACAATGCAAACTGAGCGTGTGACTTATCTGGAAGAATATTTATGCTGAAGCTAAAGGTTTTCATTTGAAATCCCAACTACTGGTGGATCTGAGGGTCGGGGCACGGAATTATGGCCTCCAAAGATCAGGCCGATGGTTGCCGAAATTTTGCACAAAATGAATTTCCTCGAAATCTAAACATTTTACTCCTTGGACATTTTTTTTAGAGTGCTGAACGAATGTTAGCAATTTGAATCTTAAGATCTGTTCTTCGAAATAGAACATTTTAAAAAGGATTTCCACCCTTCCCCATACCCCCACAACCGGTTATCTTGGAACTATCAATATAGCCTACGCATTTCGTGCCGACTATTCAAGTATCTTGCCACTGTTCCACATTCAGGAGTTGAAGATGAATAGCAAACCCAGGCTTCACGCTTTCTATGGGTCCGATGTTCACCTGACCTTGCGTGGACCTGAAGTTTAGTCGGGTCCAGCAACAGTGACAGACTTGTCAGCGGCTGGGATCACAGGGTATACCGCTGTTCATCGATGCTGTTTTTTCATGAAATATGTCCGCGAGCCTACTGATACGGTCGTCAGTCAGGTGAATGAAGGCTGAACTGGTGGATCTAACTTGTTGAACGCAGGATAAACAGTGCGTATTCAGATGAGCTCAGGAAATGGATTATTCCCATACCGCTCCCCCCTAAAAGCTCACCTGTCATGGCACGTCAACACCGCACTACTTCCGTGGGATTGGAAATATTATCTCATCTGTTCCTGAAACACTGATAGCATTATTACGGCAGATGACTGGTCATTAACCCGTCCCGTCGGGGGGGGTCTTCAACCTCCCCCTCAGGTTTTTCGCGGATAGTGGACGAACGGCGCGCGGCAGCACACCTAAATTTGGAATACCTTTTCCCACATCAATTTAGCATGCTGATACAAAATTTTTAAGTCTGGTCATCTAAAGCCAACGAGTTAGTTAAAGTCAAGTGAGATCACTTCCAAAAAAGTTCAACCAGTCGTCGCGCTTTAAGGAATGGAGATGATATTTTAATGAAACTTTCAGCGTTCGCGTATTTGTATGGATGCAACAAAACGTATGAGTGGAATTTTGTTTCTTTTTTTTTCGTTTTGACTACATATACATTTTGCGTATTTGCCAAATGCAGTTCAACTAGAGGATTCTGGCTAAAGTAAGCATTTTTTATTAGGGCAAGTTGACTTCCAACAACGTTTCTCTGTCTGCTCTACCCATTGGAAAAGGAAAATCAAAGAAAAGGTGAAAACGCAACGTTTCGAAATTTCCCAAAAGAAATTGAGGGGAATTATAGCCCTGGTCGATATCGCTGTCCTTTTCTCATTCCAAATACATTTTGTTTTTTTCATATATAAAAAAAAATTAACTCTCCAGAGTAAAAAAAACAATGTAAGTCGTGAAAAGTCGTGAAAATCTAGCCACCCTGGTGGCTGTCACTTTTGGGGGAAAATTATTTTGGGAGGTGGACCCGGACACTACTCGTCGAGCGCTTTCCGATGGCACCTCTTTCGTTTTAGTGCGATGCTTAGTATGGATTTTAGAGGGGGTTACTAACCGCCCCCCCCTCGAGACGGGGTGTGAGGATCTGACCGGAAAGACGGCGCGGGTTAACACACTCGCTGTGGATTAATATGGTATCGTACGTCGTAATATCAGATAGGAAGCGTTCATATTTTCCAAAGTTCATAATCTCCAAATTGGAAGTTAATTCCCAAGCTTGGAAGTGGACATCCAAATTATCCCGGATATGAACCAAACAAACCATAACCTAACCTACTAAACGTGACTTTCGGAATTTCACTTCAAACTTTTTGAGATCATGTTCCAATTTTTTAAAAGTTCACTTCCAATTTTTGGTGATGAACTTCCAATTTTTTAAAGTTTACTCTCAAATTGTCAGCTAACTTGCATGTTTTGGAAATCAACTTAAAATGCATAATTCATGAACGTTGAAAATTGCGAAATTTAGGAAGCATTAACGCCTCCGAACGACGCAGCAAAGGAGATATTCGTCTGCTGCGTTGACATCTGGTGACAAGTTTGCTTGGAAAATATGAACGCCTATCTCGAGTTGTTTGGATGCAAACTTCCAATTTAGAAGCTAACTTTCAAGTTGGAAATTGTGAACTTTGGAAAATATGAGTCTTTCATCCCGGCAGTTTTGAAAGTTTACTGAACATCTTTGGAAGTCAACTTCCGGTTTTGGGGAATTAACCTCCAGTTTGGAAAGTGTGAACGTTGGAAATTGTGCAATTTGTGTGTGGCAGCCTACTGGGGTTGAGGATGGCGTGTGGCGGTGCGCTGTGATTGAAGTTGGTATGTTGTCACGTGGCGTGCCGGTGTTGGAGATGTGTGGCAGAGTGCATAGTGTTGGGGTTGAGGTTGCCTTGATCGCAAAGTTGTGGGTTCCAATCCCGCAACTGGCGGTATTGCGCAGTCCACCCTCGACCAATCAGCGTGAGAGGTTGGCGACGTTATATGACAAAACGTCGAAAGCAACATAAAATAACTTTTGTGTGTCTAGACTGACTGTTCTAGTGCAACATTTCACTCTCTCCGATGTTCCAGATTTGAATCTCCTTGATCAATGAAAATGGAGAAGCCTTTTGGTGAGTATAAGGAAGCCGGCAGTGGTGGAGTAAGAATTCCCCAGGGGATTTTTTCTTCTTCTATGGACCCAAAGTTCTACGCTTCAGATACTATTCCATTAACCGATTGGTGGGCCCCTTTTAACCCTCCGGTCTCTGGTCAGATCCTCACCCAGTCTCGGGGGGGTTGTCGTTAGGAACCCCTTCTAACATCCAAACTAAGCGTTGTACGAAGACGAAAGAGGTATCATCGGAAAGTGCTCGACGAGTATGGTCCGAAACCACCTGACAAAAAATTCCCCAAAAGTAACGTCGCTAGGGGGTCTGAGATTTCACGACTTACGTCACGTTTTTTGCTCTGAGGAGTTCATTTTGGGGGATATTTGAGAACAAAATGTGAAATCGGAAAAGGACAGCGAAATTGCCCTGGACCATACAATTTTTGGTCACCCAAACATGAATTTTTTTCTTCAAAATGTTGAGTTGAAGTTTTTTCCTTTTCTAGTGGGTGGAGCGGACCGAAAAAATGGTGTTCGAAGTCAACTTGCTCTACCAAAAAATGCTTACTTTAGCCAGAATCCTAGATTTGAACTCTGATAGACAAATATGTAAAACTAAGTAATCAAAAGCGGGAAAAAAATTAAATATTCTTCTGGTGCGTTTCTTCTGGTTCGCGCTGCCGCGCGCCGTTCTTTCGCTATCCGCGAAGAACCTGAGTGGGAGGGGCGAGGCGGTTGAAGACCCCCCAAGACGGCGCGGGTTAATCCTCTGAAGAGTAGCAGCTATTCTCCTTCCTTGATCCCCATTATTCATTGACGCCCTCGTCTCACCTCAATCATTCATTCGAAATATGTACCTCATAGCAAGGGCCACATAATTCAATGAAATACACCAATCGCCCTCGCCTGTTTTTCCCGACTTTCTAGAGAACTTCCTGAATCACGCCATGGGAGTGCTGCAGCACCGGAACATTGCTCTCGCCATGGGAGTGCCGCAGCACCGGAACATTACTCTCGCCTTGCGAGTGCTGCAGGACAGGAGCATTACTCTCGCCTTGCGAGTGCTGCAGCACCGGAACATTACTCTCGCCTTGCGAGTGCTGCAGGACAGGAGCATTACTCTCGCCTTGCGAGTGCTGCAGCACAGGAGCATTGCTCTCGCCTTGCGAGTGCTGCAGCACAGGAGCATTACTCTCACCTTGCGAGTGCTGCAGCACAGGAGCATTACTCTAGCCTTGCGAGTGCTGCAGCACAGGAGCATTACTCGTCATGCGGATCAAACCGCTGTATGCGCGGACAGTGTGCAGTCGCACTGACCAGCGTGGCCTGTTGTGCTCGGTGTGTGTGGTACTCCAGCAGCTCTCCTCAGTGTGTGCGTGGTATCCCGGCAGCCCTCCTCAGTGTGTGTGGTATCCCGACACCCCTCAGTGTGTGTGGTATCCCGGCAGCCCTGCTCAGTGTGTGTGGTATCCCGGCAGCCCTCCTCAGTGTGTGTGGTATTCCAGCAGCCCTGCTCAGTGTGTGTGTGGTTTCTCGGCAGCCCTCCTCAGTGTGTGTGGTATTCCAACCTGTTCAGTGTGTGTGGTAGATCCCGGCAGCCCTCCTCAGGTGTGTGGTATCCCGGTAGCCCTACTCAGTATGTGTGTGTCGCCTCCTCAGCGTGTGATATCCCAACAGCCCTCCTCATCGTGTGTGGTATCCCGACAGCCCTCCTCAGTGTGTGTGTGGTATCCCGGCACCCCTCCTCAGTGTGTGTGGTATCCCGGCAGCCCTGCTCAGTGTGTGTGGTATCCCGGCAGCCCTGCTCAGTGTGTGTGGTATCCCGGCAGCCCTCCTCAGTGTGTGTGGTATCCCAGCAGCCCTCCTCAGCGTGTGTGGTATCCCTACAGCCCTGCTCAGTGTGTGTGTGGTATCCCGGCAGCCCTGCTCAGTGTGTGTGGTATCCCGGCACCCCTGCTCAGCGTGTGTGGTATCCCGGCAGCCCTGCTCAGCGTGTCCGACAAGCGCGGCCTGGCCGAGCTAGCCGCCGGCCTGGCGGCGGCCGGCTTCCCGCTGGTGGCCTCTGGCGGCACGGCGACGGCCATGCGCGCCGCCGGCCTCTCCGTGCGGGACGTGTCCGATCTGACGGGCGCACCGGAGATGCTCGGCGGTCGTGTCAAGACCCTGCACCCGGCCGTGCACGCCGGTACGTCACCCGACCCAGCACACCGACCCGCTCACCGACACTGGGCACGAGCGCTGACCGACACTGGTCACCCGACCCGTTCACCGACACTGGTGACGAGTGATGACCGACACTGGTCTCTCGTGCTCACCGACGCTGGTCTCTCGTGCTCACCGACACTGGTGACGAGTGATGACCGACACTGGTGTCACTGGTGACACTGGTGACCGGTGATGACCGACACTGGTGACGAGTGATGACCGACACTGGTCTCTCGTGCTGACCGACACTGGTGACGAGTGATGACCGACACTGGTCTCTCGTGCTCACCGACACTGGTCTCTCGTGCTCACCGACACTGGTCTCTCGTGCTCACTGACTCTGCTCACTCGTACTGGCCGACACTGCTTACTCGCACAGACCGTGTTCACGTCCTTCGACTGTCATAATTTAGTCTGGTTTAGACTATTCGTTCGCTCGGTATTGGTGCACACTGCACACCCCGCGGCGATTCTGATACGGGCGGAGGCCAACATCGTAGAAGGGCGAGCATGAAGCTGGATTGGGGAACTGCGTGAGATTTGGATGAAATAGAAATCTGATGTTACATGCGTATGTAACAAGGTTAATTGGGTGCTGCGTCTTGCCACCAAAATGTTGATGGGGTGCTGCACCTTTCGTTGCAAACTTCACTTCCTGTACTTCTTTTTCTATGTGCCCTTCTAAGTGTTCCCTGTTTGACATCATGTTCTCTTATCTATTTTGTGCTCGATGCGGGATATTCATTTCCCGCTGTCCTCCCATTTGTGCTCCTATTCTTTCTCTGTTTCGTGCTGTGTTCGCTGTTATTGTGGCTGAGAGAGACGTCATAGCGTATATACACTTGTGCGTATATGCGAAGCGTACAAGCTCGTGTATATACGGGAAAAGCTAATGTGGGCGAGAGAAGCCATAGGGAGTCTACTCCTGTGTATATACGGAAAAAATGTAATTTGGGCGACTCGCCGCTTCCAGATAGTCACCGTGTCTGAAGCGCGTAATAGCATTGCATAAACATTGCAGCATTTCGAATCGTAGTTCATTCACTCAGAAGTAGGCCTGCTATCTTGCTATTATTTCTGTGCGCCTCTCGTCACCCTGGTTTATCTCAAGTGCGCGTATTATAATTTATTCAAAGGCAGTCGAAGCGCCCGAAAGCCCAACTAGTTTATTCAAAGAAAACGCCGGTCGGCGGGGATCCAGTCGTCTCCGGCCGATGGCCGGCCAGGCAGGCTCCGCCCCTGGTCACGTGACAGCGTTGTCACGGGACCCGCGCGTCCGAAGGTCGGGCGGCCGCCTGACAGAAGCCATTGGGGTCGCACTGAACCGTCGTAGAGGGCGTAAGCCGAGACCGAGGGCTGCGGAACGGGAAAAATGTGTCTCGGTGCGGCACCAATGTTGGCTCGAGGTTTCCTCACGGTTGGGTCATGTGGCTCTTGGAGATATGACCACAATGTTCGTAAGATGTGTCCGATTTCGGTGATATCACAGCCAGCTCCGGCTAAATTTGATCTTTGAGTGCACATGCGTGGAGGCACTTTCCGCAGTCTGGCTCTTCTGCCAAATATGAAACATTCGTCCCAAATACGAATGCACTCGTTCCAAATGCAATGCACTGTGTCGCACCCTCGACATAGGTTTTAATCGGCTCTGGAATTCCTGCACTTCCGCGAAGCTTGAGCGCGGCGAGGTGCCCGTCTTCACTGAACGCCAAGCGACCGCGACAGCGGTCGGTCCACGAGTTTCCTGTCGCGCTGTGGTGCCAGATCATGTGCCTGGAGCATGGCAGAATCACTGCCCGTGCCTGGTCCTCGCTCGCCCAGCGCCCCTGATGGGGCTTTGTGCTGGTTACATGCTGTGTCCCCTGTCCCTGGTGTTTCCTGCTGTGCTGCGCTCGATTCCCCATGTGCTGTTTCCCGCTGTGTTCCGTGGTGTTTGCGCTCTCTTCTGCTCCGTGCTGTGCTTCTTTCTGTGTTCTCTGTTATGTTGTTTGCCGTGTTCCCTTCAATGCGTTTGCTTCATGTTCGCTTTGGCGTGTTCGCTTTGGCGTGATCCCTGCTGTGCAGGGTGGGAATTAAGGCACTTCTTTAGACATTTCATCTCTTAAAACATTTTTGCACTCTGGGCTCATACCGGATAGAATGGGCTCCGCATGTGCTCAGACACCATCATGCAGAAGGAACAACAATACCACTAAAAAAACGAATGCAAGACTGAAGAAAACATCCACCATACATGTTATTCTACTTACGATTACCAAATAAACCAGCCACTTTTCGTACCATCAAGAACACTGACAACATCCGAACACACCACACCGAACCACAACCAACGGAAATGCCGACAACGTGCCAAACCTCACGCCTGCACACTGAATAGTGGCCTCCGGTCGCTACGAACTCGGCCGGTGCGTCTCCAGAAACCTGCTTTCGATCCACCCTATAGCGGGAAAAATTGACAGTTTTAAGAGACGTCTTCCGGTGTCCCGGAGGCCGCCGATCGGAATTTGCTTCGTTAGCGTTTTCTGTTGTGAAAACTATCTCTCAACCAATCGGTGCGAGTTTTTCTATATGACGTCATAACCATTAGCAACGTGGAACATATGTTTAATAGTGTCATACTGCAAACACAAGACCTTGACTGATCCCTTGCTTTGCGCACCGCTATCGCTCCCGACTGTCGCGTGTGAGGTAGTGGTGTTTGGTCCGTCGCGCAGGGAATTGGCTGCGTAGGTAGGTAAGTGTGCGCTGTGAGCTGAGAGTGAAGTGTGAATTATTTGTTTGTTTTTCATTTTGCTAGCCTTGTACTGAGGCCAACAGTGAAAGGAAAGCGCATTGGTCCTGTGAGTTATGAGAGACAAAGCTGAACTGATCATCACGACTGAATTTTGTCTTTCGATGCCATCCATCGTGCACTTCTTTGTTTTTATGCCTTGATGTGACCAAAAATGACTGTGTATTACTTATGCATATTACGTAGACACTGACTAGGTACATATGATTTTCCCGTCGGTTACCGGTAAATAGATTCCACGTATTAAAAATATGTCCATGAAAATGTATTCCGGAAGAAATATGTTTGCACTCCGGCTCCAAACCCGGAAAGTAAGTTTCCCACTCTGCTGCTATGTGTCGACGACCTCGTCACCCCCTGCGCCTTGACTGCGACTGTCCGGACCGGCAGGCATCCTCAGCCGGCTGCTGCCGGACGACCAGCGCGACCTGACCCAACAGGGCTACCGCATGATCGCCGTGGTGGTCTGCAACCTCTACCCGTTCTCGAAGACCGTGGCGCGGCCCGACGTCACCGTGTCCGAGGCGGTCGAGAACATCGACATCGGTGAGTGGCGCTGAACCGCCCGCGGCCTGCAGTCCTGCACAGGTGTGCGTTGATGGCTGTGGTCGGGACTTCTGCGAGTTGAAACATAGGCGCGCCCAAGGGGGATCGTCCCTCCTCTTTAGGAACTAAAAACTACAACGATAAAAAACCTGGGAATAGTCGAACATGACATGAAAAGTGCCGGAATTTCCAGGGGCTCTGGTTCGGCGACCGGTTGCGTATAGTCGAATCCTTTATCAGCGGAATCGTTGTCACCCTGCTGGTCGCTCCGTGGTCGCGCCACTTGGTGCGACAGTTCCTGGGTGCGCCTCTACTTGGGAATGTTACCTGAACGATGTATGTTTGTTCCGTGAATAGATTCATTGAAGTTGAGAACGCGCTGTATCAAAAATATGTATGTGCTGCTGCCAGACTGTGACTGGCTGAGCCTATGTCTGCTGCTGCTGCCACATCGAGTGGTAATTGGATATCGGTATCACGATCTTCCTGGTCGGGATGGGAGGGAGGGGGCAACTATGACAGTGACTGGGAATTGGAGACAATATTGAGCAACAGATCGTGCATTGCAATCGGGTTCAATATACGTTGGCTTTTAGTTGGCCCGTTCCCGACCGAATGCTGGGATTGTGACTAGGCAATGTGAATAAGCCCAGCTTGAAATCGGGATCGAGTAGTCTGGCGGAAAGGTGTCGGGCTCCATAACCGAAAGGTTGTGGGGTCCAATCTCGCATGCCGCTGCACAGACTCTTTGCCACGTCCAGTCTGCGTGAGGTTGGCGGTGCCATGTAGCCCAACACCCGGTGCGTCGTACAACCAATCACCTCCACCTATCATGAAATCGAGGCGGTGTTGTGAGCGATCCCAAGCGAGTAACACGCCTCTGGCAAAACTGATGTTGTGAAGCATTGCCTATGTATAACATGTTCGTTTCCGTGGCAATCTGCAATCTCTGGGGCGACCCTGATAGGTGGCGTGGCCCTTAACCTGGTGTAGTGACCTCGTCAGGCAGTGATAAATTATTCGTGACATAGGGTGGAATATACCACTATGAACACTCAATCAACATCCTTGCCCAAGAAGTATCGACATCCTGATCCTTGATGCGTTCTTATGAAGCCCTAGTGTTTCCTTTCTAACAATGTCGTTTAAAAGTATCATATTTGTGCTCTCGATAAGGAATGGTGATACACGAACATTTCGCAACACAATTTCAGGTTCAACGATTATCTGTGATGTGATATGGCATACAATACCAGTTTGTAGCATAGGTATCGTTCTCTTGCTATATGACCCTCGCAGTCGATGCGCCCCTAAACTACAATAACGGGTACCATTCTTTCGACCCATAATATAGCTCTTCCTAAATTACGAATCCAAAAACAAATCATAACGGCACAGTCCTACATACCTAAACCACTGGCTTAAATTAGGGGACGAGCAGTCTACGGGTAAGTTGCTCGTCTCACAATCGAAAGGTTGTGCGTTTGAGTCGCCCCTGTCGATACTCTTCGCCAGCGACCAATCGGCGTGAGTGATTGGCGACACTACATGACTCAACGGTCGATGTGTCTTAAAGCCAATGACCTAACATTGGTTTAAATGTGAGTAGAAAAACATCAAAAGCGTTATAAATTACACTAATTTCATTTCAAATTTCTACATCCTACTGTGCTCGTTTCGACATCACGCACCTAACCCAAAACCAATATTTTTATCCTGCCAGGTGGTGTGGACCAGGTCTCTAGTATGATGAACCCGGAAAATGGTGCGACACTGAACCCGTTGATGATTGAATTCTGGCCTCTGGCTGAACATTTAACTTCTAACAAAATAACATATCATCTCAACCGATATTGGGACATCGTACGGTGACCTCGGTAGTTGGTTTCAACTTTACCTTTCATGTGGGGCCTAAAAAGCACACCGGAAAAGCTCTGAGCACACCTCGACCACACAGACGCCATGAGAGCCTAAATATCAGGCCGGGCCCGCATAAAAAGAACAGCGTGGTCAAAACAAAAAAACTCGCTGTGACACTAAGCAAACACGCCTTCAAATGAGGCCTTCAGATGTCCAACGGTCTCTCAAAAGCAACAGGGTCCACAAAAACCGAATGAGTCCCAAAAAGCGTCGGGGTTTTTTAAACGCCTTGAAGAAAGCTGATGGTTTTGTCCCTCTCCACAGGAAAATTAACGTGCACAAATATTTTCATCAACATTTTTTTATGGATATAGCGAAACTGGTCGAAATTCGGTCATCTAAAAAATGTGGGTAGATTAGGCCCCCTTCAAATCTGTTTGCCACCTACCGCACCCAGTTACGAGACATACCCAGTTGCGTCACTGTGTATGTCTCGCCCTGACGCGGCGGATGTTGTGACCCTGTCCTCCAGTGTGGTGACCCCGGTAGGTGGTAATCCTGATCTCTAGTGTGTGATCCCGGTGTGTGATGTGACTGACCTCTGGCGTGTAACCCCGGTGAGTGACGTGACCCTGGCTTCGGGTGTGCGACCGCAGTAGGCGTGTGACCCTGACCGCAGCAGGCAGTGTGACAGTGACCTTTGATGTAGTAGCCAGGAGGCGGTATAACCCTGACGCCAAGTGTGCCAACAAGAGGCAGAATGACTGACCTTTGTTTATTCCAGTGGACATGGCCCTGACCTGTTATGTCAGTGGACGTGACACTAACTTGCGGTGTGATGACCCGGCAGGCGGCGCAGGGTTAAAATAATGGTTTTTCGTTAGGTGAAATATCGAAACGAGCACAATAGGATGTCTAAATCTGCCATGGACTTAGTGTAATTTAAAATACTTTTGATGCTTCAGACTCAAATTCGAGCTCATGGTGTTGGCACTTCGAGCTTCGAGTTCCATGGAGCAAGATGTCGATACTTCTTGAAGGATGTCGATTGAGCGTTCATAAAGTGGTATATTCCACCCTATTTCACGAATAATTATCACTGAGGCGGCGTGACCGCGACCTTTGTGACGTCGGTGGGTGTGACCCTGACCTGCGGTGTGATGACCCGGCAGGCGGCGTGACCTTGACCTCTGTTATGTCAGATGTGACCCTGACCTGCGGTGTGGTGATTGTGGCAGATGGTGTGACACTGACCTCTGTTATGCCATTGGATGTGACCCTGACCTGCGGTGTGGTGACCCGGCAGGCGGCGTGACCCTGCTGCGGGCTGCCGCCAAGAACCACGCCCGTGTGGCGGCCGTGTGCGATCCGGACGACTACCCGGCACTGCTGGCCGAGCTGAAGGAGTCTGAAAATGGCGATACGTCGCTGCAGACCAGGTCAGTCACACCCCTGGCCAGGTCAGTCCCGCACCCCAGGCCAGGTCAGTCCCACTCCAGGCCAGCTCAGTCCCCACCCCAGGCCTGGTCAGTCCCACCCCAGGCCTGGTCAGTCCACTCAGACCAGGTCAGGACCAGGTCAGCACACCCAGACCAGGTCAGCTCCAGACCAGGTCAGTCACACTCCAGGCCAGTTCAGTCACACTCCAGACCCAGGCCTGGTCACCTCCAGACCAGGTCAGTCACACTCCAGGCCAGGTCAGTCACACTCAGACCAGGTCAGTCACACTCCAGACCAGGTCAGTCCAACTCCAGACCAGGTCAGTCCAACACCAGACCAATCGGTAATAAATTATCCGTAAAATAGGGTGGAATTTAACATCTACTGGATGTTGCATGGACATCTTACACAAGAAGTATTCATCGGTGCTATCTATTTATGAACTTACCATGCCTCGCT